>JAJEOU010002478.1:12997623-13276255 GCA_021534815.1 Acrocephalus arundinaceus | reverse complement strand
CATGCCTTGCCCACAGGCAGCTGACACCCAAACCTTTGTGGTGGCACTGAAGAATTCTGAGTATTTTCAGTTGCAGTGGCATTAATGACTGCACAGTGTGACCAAAACCTCTCTGCCAAAAGCAGGTAAGCTCTGGAGTGCTGTGGGTGTTGAGCATCAACACTTGAAATAAAAATTTGAATAATAACAAATTCGAAATAAATAAATAAATAAAATTCGAAAAAAAAATTCTATATCTAAAATAACCTTTAAAAACTGAAGGTTTTGGCTGTTATTTAATTTTAATTGCCTGTAAAACCAGCAGCTCCAGCCTGACTCCTGGCAGGAATTTGCTCCAGCTGGTTCTGCAGAGCCCTGGGTCACACTGGGGCTGATGCCATTTACTGGATTTGTTGATGCAGTGTTGGCACAGATCACTTTCACCCTGCTGGATGTGTTTGTGCTGAGGCAAACCTGACCCCAGAGCAGGGCTTGGAAACAAAATTCCTGTCCCGCACTCAGGGTTTGAGGGTTCTGCTCAGTTTGCCAAAGAAAAGGCAGCAATGGTGAATAAACAATTAAAGAAATTGAATATCTCATAATAGATCTGTCAGATCTCATGGATCCATCCTGCCAAACCCCAAGGAGATGAGTTTGGACTTTACGCATTTGGGTATGGGCATTTCCTCACATGAATCTCACAAAAATAAACATTTCTTGCTCCTGTGCTGGCACGCTGCAAAGTCCCCAATGTGTGAATATAGAATTTCATATTATTTTGCATTATACTGGGTTATCTTTTTGGAGTTTTCACAGATATTCATATCTGGGTTTTAAATTCCCCTGAAATTCCACGCTGCTGCTGAGGCCAGCACCTGGAATTCCTGCCAGGAGGTGAGGAACGTGGTTTAGGAGGTGGAGCTGTGACAGAACCCTGAGTCCCAGCTCTGATTGTGCCAGTTTGAGTGAATTCCTGCTGGGTGACACAGCCCAGCTCTGCCCTTGCTCGTGTTGGGTGCTGGTATTAATATTAATATTAATATTAATATTAATATTAATATTAATATTAATACTAATACTAATATTAATATTAATATTAATATTATCTAATATTATATTATAAATAAATAAATACAATATAATAGTATAAGATAATATAATTGTAAAATATTATATAAAAACTATACAATGGCATAACTATATATTACATTATATAACATTATATATTATTATTATATTATATATATTATATATATTATATATATTATATATTATTATACTATATAATATTATAGTATATTATATTGTATTATAGTATATTATATTGTATTATAGTATATTATATTGTATAATATTACATTATATTACATTATATTATATTATATTATATTATATTATATTATATTATATTATATTATATTATATTATATTATATTATATTAGGAATTATCTAATATTTATATTAGCATCACCTTGCCCACAGTTACTATTTCCTATTAACACCTGGTCTCTAAATTTCCAAAAAATAACAAAGAAACTGAGGATTTTTAAATTTTTTTACAATTAAGAAGCAGTGCTGATCCATGCCAGGGCAGAGGGAAGGTGGAACAACTCTGTGGCTTTGGAGTGATGTTGTTGGGATGGTCACAACACACAGAGTGACACCATAAAAGTTCAGAATGTTCTTTATTATGGCCCCATGCTGTCTTTTATACAGTTTTTACCAACCTCAAGGGCAAGTTCTAATTGGTTAACAGCTTTCTTGTTAATTATTGTATTGGTTAGTAAAAGGTATTTTACCTGTCCATTAAATCTCTCTATTCTCAGATTGTTTACATATTTTCTTTACTGATTCTCATGGGACAAATCCCTTGTTCTTAGAGGTGCATTTATTTTTCACCCTCAGAATGGATATTATATATATGATGTATTTTATATCTATATATATTATATTATATTATATTATATTATATTATATTATATTATATTATATTATATTATATACTGATTCTCATGGGACAAATCCCTCATTATTACAGGTGCACTTATTTTTCACCCTCAGAATAGATAATATTATATATATATTATATTATATATTTTATATAATATATATATAATATTCTATACTGATTCTCATGGGATAAATCCCTTGTTATTAGAGGTGCATTTAATTTTCACCCTCAGAATAGATATTATATATATTATATGATCTATTTTATATATATATATATATAATATATTATAATATAATATAATATAATATAATATTATATTATATTATATTATATTATATTATATTATATTATATTATAATATATTATATACTGATTCTCATGGGATAAATCCCTTGTTCTTAGAGGTGCATTTGTTTTCACCCTCAGAATAGATAATGTTATATATATATATATAAAACCTATTTTTTTATATATATATATATATATATATATAATATTCTATACTGATTCTCATGGGACAAACCCCTTGTTATTGCAGGTACATTTATGTTTCACCCTCAGAATGGATTGTTGTGTTTAAGGAACTTCTCATTCTCCAAACAGCTTCACATGAGAACTCACAGATGGTTTGTTAGCTGCACTTAGCAGAAATGACAGACCAGCTTTTTACCCTGTTCCTACAGAGAGTTTTCTGCTGAAAGCTCAAATAGAAATGTAAAATCTCATAGTAGAGATAATAATATATAATGTAATATCTCATAATAGAAATCTAATATCACATAATATATAATATCTCATAATAGACATGTCAAATCTCATTGATCCATCCTGCCAAGCCCCAAGGAGCTGAGTTTGGATTTTAGGCAGTGGGTTTGAGCACTTTTGGCTCCTCTGTGTCCCACAGAAATTCTCCCAGCCCTGCCTTTGCCATTAGTCAGGGCACGAGGTGCTTGGCTGAACTCGATCCCCTCTGGGCCACGTCCCAGTTCCTCCTGTTGCTGCTCCTGGAGGGATTCGAGTGGTTCATCAGATAAAAAATCCTGCCCTGGATTCCAGCTCAGGCCTCTCCTGGGAAGGGTTTGGGTTCAGGTCAGGGAATGGGGTTTGTGTTTGTTGCTCTGGTTGGTGAAGCAGCAAACGAGCTCCTCTGATCCCAAGGAAAAATCTTGCAGGTCTGCCAACAGCTTCCCCACCCAAAAAACAACAACAAAAAAAAGAGATAAAAGAGGAAAAAGGCGGATTTTTACACTTTAATAAATGCTGAGTGACACCACAGACAGGACACATTAATGAGAGACCTCTGAGAGTTCAGAACCTTCAGATTTAGTAGCAAATAAAATCTGCTGTGCTTTAAGGTGAGGGAATGCAGCAGGGTGTGCAGGGTGCATTTCTCAAGGAATACAAACTGATTTTTGAAACTGGCACTGCCAGTGCTGCTCTAAGGAAGGAAATTATTTCTGCCTGCATGGCTGTGACTGCAGGGCTCATTTCAGGCAGTTTGGGAGCAGTTTTCATTGAAGATAAAGCACAAAAGTTAAAAAAAAAGGTTAGAATGATGCTGCAGCCTCAGGCCTCATAGGGAGATTTCCAGTACAGGCCACAAAAAATTCCTGGAAAACTGAGAGGTTCCACCACTAGAAATATTGAGTGAACAAGGTGAATTGTGGAGTAAGAGTGTAATATTTTATTATTATAATACAGGTTTTATTATTAAAACATATATTAAAAGGGTTTAATATTTTGTAGTCTGGAATATTCCCTGTTTTATTGAGAATCCAAGTGCTGGTGAGGAAGGGCAGGGTGGCAGAGGCAGATTTTTCCCTTTTATTTGAAATAAAACCATCACAAAGCACCAGAGGAGAAGGATGGGATTATAAAACTCCGTGTTTACTCTGCTGTTCCCCAAGGTGGAGTAAAGGTCTCTGAGTGTGCTCAGCCCTGGGGGTTTCCCAGCCGAGGGGAATCTCCAGCTCCCATCTGAGGCACAAACAGCAGCAGAAACTCCCCTGGGCTCCTCGGGGCAGCCTGACACTGCAGAATGTCACTGTAGGACATGAAAGAAAGATGACAGACTCCAAAAATTCAGAAGGCAAAGAAGATAAAAGCTTTATTGTCTAATTCTTACCACCTTTTTATAAGCTGTTACAACACAGACTTAACATGATTGGTGAATAGGAACCTCTCTAATCCCATGGGTTAAACTAAAGAAACAGCAAAACACCACCTGCAGAAAGATTGATTTGAGAAAGAATAATTATTTTCCAAGGTTGTTTTGAGAAGAAAACCTTGTTGAGAAGATTTCCCTTGGGAAAAATTTAAGAAATTCTGCTAAAAATTCTCTCAGACTCAGAAATATCAGGCCCAGAGCAGAACCTCTGCCAAGCACCACGGGCAGGGCAGGGGGAAATTTCCCTCAGCAGGGATAAAATTTAGTGGGATGCCCTGCAGAAAGAACCTGATGGAATTTAATAACTGATGTTGGATAGGTGTGAATATAGAAGAGGCTGGGATGGTGAAATGGTGAGGTTGCTTTTGACTGACACGAGGTGTTTTGAAAGAATGAGGGTGGAAAGGTGAGAAAATCTGCCTTCCTTCCCTCAGATTACAAAAAAAATTAAATTATTCTCACTGAGGGATTTGCCACATAAATAATTAGGAGCTGTCTCATGAAGATCTTTTTGGAAAAGATGAACACTCTTAGAAAAAGGATTTTTATTTCTTCAACCTCCATCCCCCCTGGTACAGAAGGGCAGACACAAGGACCTGCACTCCACAATAAGTCATACCAAATATTGTCATTCCCAAATTTTGGGAATGTCCTAGCACTGCCACCTCCTTTACCATTCTGGCACCACTAAAATAGAACAAACTCATGTGGCTTTTGCTCTGAGTGATCCCCTTCAAGCAGACTAAACCTGGAAAACCAACCACTTCACCTCCATTAAGTGGGGTGAGAAACAATTGGAAAAATTTAATAAACAATTCGAAAAATCTAATAAACAATTAGAGAAATCTAATCTCTCATAACAGAAATCTAATATTCTAATCTAATCTAATATTCTAATAATCTAATGAGTGCCCCGTTCCCAGAGCACCTTGAATTCACAAACCCTGTTAATGTGTGGGGGTTTCACAGAATCACAGAATTTCCAGGTTGGAAGAGACCTTCAAGATCATTGAGTCCAACCCATGCTCCAACACCCCAACCAGACCACGGTACCGAGTGCCACAAAGGTCACCAAGGCCCAAGAAAGTTCTGTGGAGCTTCAGGGAGAGGGGAGAAGAATTTGGGCACCCAGAGGCCTCACTGAGGCACCAAAAGCATGAGAACGCTCTCCCCCACGGAGCTGGATTGCAAAAGGCTCGAGCCAGGAGGGAGAAACGTGCAAAAAAAACTTTAGAGGAGACGTGAGACAGAGGGCAGGGCATGGATGGGATCCCAGCGAGGTGAAGCCAACCACAGCAACAACAACACCAGGGACAGGAGCAAGAAGCAGCAAGTCCTTTTATGCAACTGGGAGAGGAACGAGGCCACTGGGTTCAGTGGGTTCCTCTTACTCCACGCCGGCTGTTTGCACTCGTGTGCTGTTTTCACTTTTATTTACATAAGAAAGGTCCACAGTGAGTTGCTCTTGGCAGTGCTCACCCCGCAGAG
The DNA here is from genome assembly GCA_021534815.1 of Acrocephalus arundinaceus. NCBI lineage: Eukaryota > Metazoa > Chordata > Aves > Passeriformes > Sylviidae > Acrocephalus > Acrocephalus arundinaceus. Next base: position 13,270,666 of record JAJEOU010002478.1, on the reverse strand, counting down.
CTTGCCTGAGCGTGTGGGAGAAAAAAAAAAAGATTTATTTTCAAAGCCTTCGAGTCATCGAATTCTTGTGAAATCCACTCCTTTTCTCTTGAGGGAAATTGCAGTGGCGTGGTGGATTATGCAGTTAATCCAGCCAGGGGAATAACCACGGCTGAGGCTGTGTCCTTTCCTAGCAGGATCCTTGGGGAAGAGCGGGAGAACGGCCAGAGAGATGAGAGCTTTTTTCTGAGGAAAAGAGAGGTTTAGAGCCGGGATTATGTTTTTGTAGGAATTAATAATAAAGTGGTTCTCTGGGGAGAAATTTGGTGATTAAGTCTTTCCCTCGGTGGGAAATGAGGCACAGTGATGATGGTGATGCACCAAAATAAAATGTAACATCAGCCTGAGGGCCACCCAAAATAACTTTGATTATTCTGTCTTTCCTACTGATTTGGAACAGGAATTTTGAAATGAGGAGTCATTCAGAACTGAAAAAAAACCCCCAAAATTATTTTATTTCAGGCAATATATAGAATTAAGTATCCCATTTTCCCATCCCATCCCGTCCCATCCCATCCCATCCCATGGATCCCATTATCCCATCCCATCCCATCCCACAGATCCCATTTCAGTTCATTCCATCCCATCCCATCCTGTCCCATCCCATTATCCCATCCCATTATCTCATCTCATGGATCCCATCTCATGGATCTCATCCCCATCATCCCATCCCATTATACTGTCCCATCTCATGGATCCTATCCCATTATCCCATCCCATCTCATGGTTCTCATCCCATTATCCCATCCCATTACTCCATCCCATTATCCCATGGATCCCATTATCCCATGGACCCCATTATCCCATGGATCCCATTATCCCATGGATCCCATTATCCCATCCCATGGATCCCATTATCCCATGGATCTCATTATCCCATCCCATGGATCCCATTATCCCATGGATCCCATTATCCCATGGATCCCATTATCCCATCCCATGGATCTCATTATCCCATGGATCCCATTATCCCATCCCATGGATCCCATTATCCCATCCCATGGATCCCATTATCCCATGGATCCCATTATCCCATGGATCCCATTATCCCATCCCATGGATCCCATTATCCCATGGACCCCATTATCCCATGGATCCCATTATCCCATGGATCCCATTATCCCATGGATCCCATTATCCCATCATCCCATCCCATGGATCCCATTATCCCATCCCATGGATCCCATTATCCCATGGATCCCATTATCCCATGGATCCCATTATCCCATCCCATGGATCCCATTATCCCATGGATCCCATTATCCCATCCCATGGATCCCATTATCCCATGGACCCCATTATCCCATGGATCCCATTATCCCATGGATCCCATTATCCCATCCCATGGATCCCATTATCCCATGGATCCCATTATCCCATCCCATGGATCCCATTATCCCATGGATCCCATTATCCCATGGACCCCATTATCCCATGGATCCCATTATCCCATGGATCCTATTATCCCATCCCATGGATCCCATTATCCCATGGACCCCATTATCCCATGGATCCCATTATCCCATGGATCCCATTATCCCATCCCATGGATCCCATTATCCCATGGATCCCATTATCCCATCCCATGGATCCCATTATCCCATGGACCCCATTATCCCATGGACCCCATTATCCCATGGATCCCATTATCCCATCCCATGGATCCCATTATCCATCCCATGGATCCATTATCCCATGGATCCCATTATCCCATCCCATGGATCCCATTATCCCATGGATCTCATTATCCCATGGATCCCATTATCCCATCCCATGGATCCCATTATCCCATCCCATGGATCCCATTATCCCATGGATCCCATTATCCCATGGATCCCATTATCCCATGGATCCCATTATCCCATCCCATGGATCCCATTATCCCATCCCATGGATCCCATTATCCCATGGACCCCATTATCCCATGGATCCCATTATCCCATGGATCCCATTATCCCATGGATCCCATTATCCCATCCCATGGATCCCATTATCCCATGGACCCCATTATCCCATGGATCCCATTATCCCATGGATCCCATTATCCCATCCCATGGATCCCATTATCCCATGGATCCCATTATCCCATCCCATGGATCCCATTATCCCATGGACCCCATTATCCCATGGATCCCATTATCCCATGGATCCCATTATCCCATGGACCCCATTATCCCATCCCATGGACCCCATTATCCCATGGATCCCATTATCATATGGATCCCATTACCCCATGGACCCCATTATCCCATGGATCCCATTATCCCATGGATCCCATTATCCCATGGATCCCATTATCCCATCCCATGGATCCCATTATCCCATGGATCCCATTATCATATGGATCCCATTACCCCATGGACCCCATTATCCCATTATCCCATTATCCCATGGATCCCATTATCCCATGGATCCCATTATCCCATCCCATCCCATCCCATCCCATCCATTCCCGTCTCATGGCGCCCCCTGGCGGACCAGCGCCCCCAAGCCGCCTCCCGCCCCGCCCTCCGGGTCGTACCAAGTGCCGCGGGGGTGCCCTCATCCCCATTCCGTGCCTCTAGGCCTCTCGGGGCATCCCGCCGCGCTGAGAGCGGTGAGAATAGAACTAATCCCCGATTTCCACAGGCTCTCGACCGTTTTCTGGAGTTTTTCCTTGTCTTTCTCCTTTTTCCCTTGCCCGCTGCTCCTCCCCTGCGCGGAGGGCGGATGGTTCAGCCCTGCGCGGATGGTTCAGCGACAACATGGCCGCCACCATGAAGAAGGCGGTGAGTGGGGAACGGGCCTGGGCGAGATTTAATCCTTTATTTTAGAATCTACTCCCTTCCCGGGCGGGGATCGATCCCTCCCGAGGAGGTTCCAGCTCCTCCGCTGGCCCCCGGGCCGCCTTCCGCATCCCCGGGGCGTGGTTGCTCCGTGCCCCTGCCCAGAACTCCCTCACTGTGAGGGAGCTGAGGGCGCTGGGATCGGGGTCTGTCACAGCGCTTGTCCTGCGGGCTTGGTGGCGTTGCGGAGTCTCTGCTGGTGCGGCTCGTTGTAAACAACAAGGGCAGGGTGGATGTAAGGAAAAAATTATTCTCTGAGCGGGTGGTTAGGGAGCAGCCCTTCCACTGTCCCAGGCTGCTCCAAGCCCCATCCAGCCCGGCCTTGGGCACTTCAGGGATCCAGGGGCAGCCCCAGCTGCTCTGGGCACCTGTGCCAGGGCCTCACTGCCCTCACAGCCAGGAATTCTTTCCCAAAATCCCATCTAACCCTCCCCTCTGTCAATTTGAAGCCATTCTGCTCTGTATGTTGCTAACTGCTGTTGTTCATGGCCTTTCTCCAGAGCAACCTCAGAGCAGTTCAGCCATCAGTGTCAAGGAAATCTTTGGCTTTAGGATGCCAGTGTTTTAACTGGATGTTACCCACCTAAATCTGGGTATTTCTGATGTCCCTTTGAGCAGCCAGGTGCATGAGCAGGATGTGGTGCCTGTCAGATGATTTTCCAGACACTTCGTGGGAGTATCTTTGCAGTGACACTCAAATTAGTGTAAGAACTGAAAATCATCATTTTAATTTTAACCTCTCCTCCTCACAGGCTGCAGAAGATGTCAATGTCACCTTTGAAGATCAACAGAAAATTAACAAGTTTGCAAGAAATACCAGCAGGATCACAGAGCTGAAGGAAGAAATAGAAGTGAAGAAGGTATATTTGCTTCAGATCTCATTAACTTTTCGTTGGCCTGAATTAATGTTCAGCTGGAACGGAGCAAATGAGCAGCAGTGAGTTACTGTGAGTTTAAGGTTCTGATGTGAGGTTTCTGAACTTATTACTTTGGAAATAGAGAATGGTAAAAGTAGATCAGACATTAGTGATATTTAAATCTGCTGCATTTTACTGCCTAGGCAGTTAATTATTCTGTTAATGAGAGATAATGATTATTAACTAGGAATGTCTAATGTAGAGTTCTCTTGAATTTAATACTGATGCTAAATCCCAGCTCTGGAACTGTTCCATAAGGTTTCCTGGTGGTGGGTGGGATTTTTTTCCCCAAATCCAGCCCGAGTTCCTTATCCAGCTGTGTCCAAGGAAATGCTTTACCAGGGAGCCTCTTTCTGTGTCCTGGCAAACAGAAGCAGCTCCAGAATCTGGAGGATGCCTGTGATGACATCATGCTGCTGGATGATGCTGATTCCCACCTCATTCCCTACCAGATCGGGGACGTCTTCATCAGTCACTCCCTGGAGGAGACACAGGAGATGCTGGAGGAGGCCAAGGTTTGTCTGCAGCTGTTGGGCTGCACTGTCTGTGTGCTGGGCACTGGCACGGGATGATCTGGGCATCCTTTGGAGCTTCCACAGTCTAAAATCCACCTTGGATTGAGGATTTGAGTCATTCCAAAGTCACTCCAGCCATAAATCCAGACCTGGGAATAAGTTGGAGAAGAGGCACCTCTGTGTTGGTTCTGTGCTGCTGACAAACCTGGCTCAGTTTGTTGCCCAGAATTGGTTGATTTTTTATTTCTTTTTTTTCTTTTTCAGAGGAGTTTACAAGAGGAAATTGAAGCGTTGGAATCCCGGGTGGAGTCGATCCAGAGGGTGTTGTCTGACCTCAAAGTTCAGCTCTATGCAAAGTTTGGAAATAACATAAATCTGGAGGCTGAGGACAGTTAAAGCTTTTCTAACCACAACACCCAATTTTTCCTTAGGTTATTAAATGTTTTGATAACACTGCTGCAATTCCATTTGAGAAAAGAAAATCCATCCCTTTCTTTTTGTTGTTTGTTTTTTTTTTTTTTTTTACTTTCCTGTAAAGTTCTGTATATTTAATAAGAACTTTCCTATTTTGGTTGTTGCAGTTATTTATTTATTCAGGAAAACTCTGACTTCACACTGTTGGTAAAGCATCAGGATTGGAATATTTGCATTGTTTATTAAGGCAATAAAGCCAGGCACGTGTTGGAGTTTCCTGGGTCTTGTTTTCCACTCATGAAAAGGTTTAAAACAAAAAGAAAAAAGGAATTTTGGAGTGGCTGTTGGATAAAAGCTGTGTGACACAGGGGACATGATGAGGGAGTGATCCTGTGTTTTTAAGGTGTTTTTAAGAGCCCTCCTAAATTCACCCTCTGTGTTTCACCCTTAGCTCAGGTGTCAGGAGTTTACCAGAGGACAAACAAGGGCTCCTAAAATCTCACTTTGGTAGTGAGGAGAAGCTTTTGGAACCCCCACATTCACTCATTTACTGCTTTGTGTTTGGGAATCCCCAAAATGCTGCAGGTCACAGCAGTGAGCCTTAATTCCCAATTTCCCTGAGCAGTTCCTAAATCCATATTTATGTAGCAGATTGATGCCAGTTGTTCATAGGTTTTGTTGTCAGCATCAATCCCTGATCTGTGCCTCCATCACTAGGAGGAGTTCAATGTAATTTTTAAACATATTAATTGGCTAAATTTGTCTTTCTAACCCCAAAAATACAAACAAGGGGTGTTTTTTCCAGATGAGAACTGCTGGAGTTTGACCCTTAAGGAGGACACCCAGCAGATGGCATCAGAGACCTGGGAATGCCATTTTGGGGTGAGCAGTGCCAGGCTGGCAGTGCCACTGCAGCTCGGAGTGAGGAGGCTTTGGAGGGTCCTGCAGGGATCCTGGGGGCTTTAATTTAGTCATTTTAATTAATTTAATTAAGTCAAATTTAATTTAATTTAACTCAGAGTCACTGCTGGGCTGAGCATTCACAGCCCTGCAGGGATCTCAGAGAATTGTCACACTGGGTTTGGCTTCAGTGTGGGGAAAATAAAAAGGGGTTGGGAATGGTTTGGGTTGGAAGGTGTGGGCTCAGTATTTCTGAATTCTCAGCTTGCTAACCTGCAAACTCCTTTCCCAAGGGAAAACTTTCAACAGTTCTCCTTTCCCAAAACATCTTTCTCTTTTTCCCAAAACATTTCTAAGTGAGCAGTAGTTTTTTCTCAATCTTCCCCAGTTTTCTATTACTTAACCAATAGAAAGGTGTCAGTCCTACTGACCAATGAATATTTTTAGCAAAACATGCAATATAAGAAACAAAAAGAGTTTAAATAAAGCCTTCTGTTGTTCTCATAGTAAAAACTAGAGTCAAACTTTTATTTGTGTCCTACTGCAACAGGAAGGGACCTTAAAGATGATTTATTTCCACCCCTCCTGCCGTGGCAGGGTGTGGGGAGCTTGCTGCTCTTTAATCCTAAAATTGGGATACTTTGGCCATAAATGCAGTGCTGGTGTTTAGGGGAGATTGTTCAAGCTGTTCCTTCTGGAAAAATTCCTGGTGGATTTCTCAGCACAGCCCAGCAAAGGGAGGAAAAACCTTGTTCAGTGGAGTTTTAGAGTCTGACAGGTTTTACCCTTTAAGCACAGGGCACAATTCCATCAAATCAGTGCCATTTTCTCTCCCTTCAGGGTTTTCTGTGTGTGATGCATTTTTCCTGTGGGCTCAGTCCTTGCTACAAAACCGTGAGGGCATTTTTGCACCTGGGATGTCCAATTTCCTCCTGTGCTCTGCACAACTGTGTTTGCAAGCCACTACACCTCAGGATTTTTCAGCTCAGCCTCTGAATTGTTGCTGTTTGCAGAGCTCCTGTGCCAAGCCATCATTTGATATTTTTATATGTGTCAAGCAGAACGTGCAGGGAACATTTTTTTATCCTGGAGTTGTCATTGTAGAAGCGACTTTGCAGATGGTGCATCAGCTGCTTGGGAGGATTTGACAGCACCCTGCTTTTGCCTTTTAATAACCTTTGTGTCGTGAAGATTTGCAGTTGGTTCTGAGCTGGCACTTTGTTCAGCACCCCGTGTTCTGAGGGCTTTTTATTTTTGGTAGATTGGAATCTTATCTCTAATAATGTTTCCTTTACCTGGACAAGAGCTGTAGCAGAATTCCATGAACCAAACCCTGGTGCTGTGTTCACATCCTGTGAATCCTTTAAGATTGGCAATATAAATGTTTAAATATCCTGCTCACAATGCCAGGAGTTCATTGTGGTTCTCTGTTTTGGCAGGGGAGTGACCTTTGCAAGGCACCTGGAGGGTGAAATGTGTCACAAAGTGCTGCTCTGTAATCTCAGGGCTTTTAGAGTTCCCTGGCTGATGGAATCACCTCTCCAGCTTCATTTTTGTCTTAAAATACAATTTCAATTTTGTTTTGTGAGCCACAGAGTCACCCATGGCTGGTTTTCCCTTGGCTGCAGCAATTAAAGCAGTAAAATACAGGTGAAATTCAGCTCATTTTGGTGCCTGCTGTCAGGGAGATCCCAGTTTTTAAAACCTGGCAAACACTGGGATTCAATTCCTGCATTTCAGGCATTTGCAAGGCTTGTTTGTGATTCTGTATCTCTGTCACAGAAATGTTTCCCACAGCATGATAACCTTTATTAATCCCATTCTGTAGAGCAGATCTGGGATCCCTTTACACTCCACAATGCAAATGTGGTGGATAATTATTCAGTAATTACAGGAAATGGTGCGGAGCTGAAGCACTGATAATTTAGTGGTAATAAAATCACATCCAAGGGCAAAGAGAGGCAGAATTCTGAATACTGAAGCCACATTTTCTGCAGGAGCAACAGAACTGAGAAATTTGGTTTGCATGAGTCAGTGGTTCAGATAATTTATCTAATTTTATTCTAATAGTCTGATTCATGAGAGAAAAAAAAAATATGAATATATATAGGCATAATAAGGCCTGACAGAAATTATTTACAACCAACTTTGTCTTTATTTAGGTTGCATGAGTCACGCAGAAAACCAAATTATTTTCTAATTTAACTTTAGCTGCTGGTGGGGCTGCACAGAACACCAAACACAGGCCAGGAGGATTCCCCCAGCAGGAGATGGAACAGCTTTGCATCAAGGGGAATTTCATCCAGCTGATAAAAGGTGGAATAAAAAATGGAATAAAAAAATTATAAATGTGAGGAGAACAGGTTGGGCTCAGTGTTGGGCCAGGACTGCTCCCAGCTGTTCCTTCAGGAAAAATTCCTGGTGGATTTCTCAACACAGCCCAGCAAAGTGAGGAAAAACCTTGTTCAGTGGAGTTTTAGAGTCTGACAAGTTTTACCCTTTAAGCACAGGACAGAATTTCAGCAAATCATCACATTTGGGTGCTTTTCCTGCCTTTTCTGTAACAAGCAGGGTTGTAAACATGAGGAAAACATCAGGATGTGCTCAGTGTTGGACTCCAGGCTGGGCCAGGACTGCTCCCAGCTGTTCCTTCAGGAAAAATTCCTGTTGGATTTCCCAGCACAGCCCAGCAAAGGGAGGAAAAACCTTGTTCAGTGGAGTTTTAGAGTCTGACAAGTTTTACCCTTTAAGCACAGGACAGAATTCCCTCAAATCATCACATTTGGCTGCTTTTCCTGCCTTTTCTGTAACAAACAGGTTACAACACACAGGTTTGCGGGTTTTTAAAATTCTTTTTAGAGTTTAAATTCCTGCTGCCTCTTGGGTATCTGGGATAAATCTGAATTTAACCAAGCTCCTGTGTAAGGCTTGGCCTTTGACCAACAACCTACAGCACACAAATATACATTTATTTATAAATAAAACCTGGCTGCCTTTGGGTACAACCAACTCAGAGGAAAATTATTAATCCCAACACACATGGCCAAGGAACTGCTGGAAACTCCAACAATGATTTTTATTATTAACACTTGGGGGAAAATAATAAAACTTCACTATTGCTGTTGTGAAAACACTTTCCTCCCCTCAGTTTTTAATCTTGCTGTTAAAAGATTAAAATCAGCCAGAAGAGCTTTGGGTTGCTCCTGAAAATGTTGAACATATCAGGGATCAAACAGGAAAGGTTTTTAAACTAAAGCTTTGTCTCTGTTTGTAGGGGTTGGAGATGTGTTCAGGTGTTTGTTGTGTGTGTGCACCTAAAACCAAATCCTTGTGGTTATTTCAGCTCTTGCAGAGCCGTGGGTGAGTTGGAGATGTTCAGGATGGCATTTACAGCAGCTGACTTTGCAGAAAATGCTGCTACAACACGTGTGCAGACAAATAGAAATATTAAAAATTACTATTAGGAGACAGAAATATTAAAGTTCACTGTTTTTATGTAAAGGAACAAAATGGGCTTCACTGGAGAAGAATTTTGGTCCTAGTGACACATTTTATTGCAGTCACCATAATGGATTTTAGGTAAGTGGTAGGAAAATCAACAGCAGAGTTTATTTTACTCCTAAATCTATTTGTTAATTTGCCAGGTCTACAGTCGAAGATCTATTTCCAAATATCTAAATGCAAATTTATGGTTACATCTGCTGCCTGCAAACCCCAAAGATGACCCACAAGGGTGTGGGATCCTCGCTGCCTGTGGAGCTCAGGTGTGTTTTTATCTGGGTTTTTCTCTGATTTACCTGAGTGTCAGAGCCCAGCCCAGCCCAGACTGATCAAAGTGATCAAATAGAGAGAGAGAAAAGGGAATCGGGAATTCAGGGATACAGCTCTGAGCTGCTTACCCACCCAAATCAAACCTGTTCCACACCCAAGCCAAGCCACACAAACATTAAAGCTGTCAAATATTTATAAATGAAGAAAAACCACCACAGGCCCCTCTGGGCAGCCTCCTCACCCTCAGAGGGAGGAATTCCTTCCCAATGTCCCATCCAAACCTCCTCTCTATCAGTTTGTTCCATTGATTTGCTGATAAGTGCCCCACCAAAACAAGAACATGCACAAAAATAAATCACAAAGCTGCTGCTGAGCTCGATTTGAGGGCCTTGGGCTCATGATAAACCTGGAATTGGAGGCCTTTATCCCGGGAATTTTGTACCCCAGCCTGTCATGAATCACTTGAACCCCCAGCAAATGTCAGCCAGGGAAATCTCTGCTCTTTAGAAATGTTTTATTGGAGGGTGTTCTCTTGGACAAAGTGCTGTCAGATACCATCAGCACAGCCTGTCCATCTTTTGTGGTTTATTTTTTAAGCTGTAAAGCTCGGAGCAATACGGCATCAGTGTGTGGATTAAATTAAAGGCTGCAAAGTAGATATTTTATCTGATTTTCTGCACAAGGAGGCACAGATCTGCTACTGATAATTCATAGGGCTCCGAAGAGATTTCATCTGCTCGTCAGCCTGCTTGGAGGAGGAAAAGTTTTCCCTTAAATCATGGCAGAGCACATCAGGATTGTAAAGCACGAGGATCATTCCAGCTGCAATCATTCATTCTGGGCTGGTGGATGTGCAGTGCAGACCAAGCTGGGATTTCCAAATCTGATGGCGTTTGGTGAACTGGAAGAGGGAAATGTCAGCAGGGCAGTGGCAGGGAAATCCTCAGGGAAAAGGAGTGCAGATCTCGGGCACTGATGTCAACAGAGCTGGGAATTCCTGACAGGAATTCCCGATAGGAATTTCTGCTGGGCTCGCTGTGGTTGGGCTCAGCAGCCACAGGTGGCTGATGCCAAAGCAAAGGCTCTGGAAACCCCTGGGGCAGAGGTTCCAGGGTTCCCTGGCTCCCATGGAAAGCCAGGAATGCCATTCCCAGCTGGGCCCTCCAGGGCAGAGGTTCCAGGGTTCCCTGAGCTCCCCTGGAAAGCCTGGAATGCCATTCCCACCTGGGAAAGCCACAAATGCCATTCCCAGCTGGGAAAGCCAGGGCAGAGGTTCCAGGATTCCTGTGGAAAGCCAGGAATGCCATTCCCACCTGGGGCCCCGAGGGCAGAGGTTCCAAGGTTTCCAGGGCTCCCATGGAAAGCCAGGAATGCCATTCCCACCTGGGAAAGCCAGGGCAGAGGTTCCAGGGCTCCATTGGAAATCCAGGAATGCCATTCCCACCTGGGAAAGCCAGGAATGCCATTCCCAGCTGGGCCCTGAGGGCAGAGGTTCCAGGGTTCCCATGGAAATCCAGGAATGCCATTCCCAACTGGGAAAGCCAGGGGAGAGGTTCCAGGGCTCCATTGGAAATCCAGGAATGCCATTCCCAGCTGGGGCCCCGAGGGCAGAGGTTCCAAGGTTTCCAGGGCTCCCATGGAAAGCCAGGAATGCCATTCCCAGCTGGGAAAACCAGGGCAGAAGTTCCAGGGCTCCATTGGAAATCCAGGAATGCCATTCCCAGATGGGCCCCGAGGGCAGAAGTTCCAGGGTTCCCTGAGCTCCCATGGAAAGCCAGGAATGCCATTCCCAGCTGGGCCCTCCAGGGCAGAGGTTCCAGGGCTCCATTGGAAATCCAGGAATGCCATTCCCAGCTGGGAAAGCCAGGAATGCCATTCCCAGCTGGGCCCTGAGGGCAGAGGTTCCAGGGTTCCCTGGGCTCCCATGGAAAGCCAGGAATGCCATTCCCAGCTGGGAAAACCTGGAATGCCATTCCCAGCTGGAAAAGCCAGGGCAGAGGTTCCAGGGCTCCCATGGAAATCCAGGAATGCCATTCCCAGCTGGGAAAGCCTGAGGGATGCAGCACAGCAGCGCCCTGTGGGTGATTCACCCCTGCAGTGCCACTGACCACAGGAGGAGGGCAAACCCATCCTCATTTACCACTCCAGTTTCCCCTGCAGAATCAGTTTGGGGTTGGTTAAACCAGAGCAGGAATTGATTTCTGGGTGCAGAGCGCAGGATTTAGCTGGATACAAAAGCAAACCCATTCCCACTGTCAGACACGGGGTTGGATTTTGTCCTTCATCCTCTCTTTGGGCAGCCTTCATACCTTTGGATTATTTAGAAAAAGCTTTTAAAGTTTTGCTGACCAAATTGAGAAAAATGACAACATTTTTTCTGAAGAAGGGAGATTTATTTTTGCCTGGTTCTAACGAAGTGATGGCAGCTGGCAGCTCAGTTATAAACTCAGAGTTTCATTTTTCAGATGTTACACGGCCAGGAAAAGACTTCCACTGGAGGCAGAAGTGTCAGAAACAAATGGTTAGCTGTAGTAAGAATTATTTTATTGCCTGTGGACTGTTTTAAAAATCTGATTTTGACTTTTCTCAAAATAATTGTGCTGCAGGAGAGATCAGGCACCGAGACAGGAATTGCAGCTCTGACATCTCAGCATCAACACGGAACATTCCTGACTGTCCCAGCTCCCACCTTCAGTTCATTATTTCACCACCTGTGTCACCTTTATTTCCTTGGTGACTGAAGTGATTGAGGAAGTTCCTTGAGACTCTTGAGATGCTGGGTTCAGAGAACCCATGGATAGGATGGATTTTCCGTTTGCAATTTTAATTATCAAGTTAAAAATCTGTCTTTCCCTTCAAACACAGAACACTTCTTGTGTGGGGTGGAGATTTGGTTGGCAGAGCTTTAAAAAAGCTCAACCAGCTACAGAAAAACCTGAGTCCAGAGCTGAATTATTTTCATTTTTAGTGCTTGAGTTTAGCTGATATGTGTCCTTTAGATTGTAGATAAACAGATAAATTTGTAGATAATTAATTCCAGTGAGCACAAAGCTCTGGATCCCGGGATCTCATTCCACCATTGGCTGAAAAACATGTTTAACATTCCTGCAAACCAGAAAATGATTTCTTTTCTCTCTCTCTGCTGTCTGATTTACCCTGGTGTCTTTGCCCAGTGCATTTTTCCCATCCAGCTTCCCCCAGCCACGCTGTAATTCCGAGGATGAAATGTGCAATTAAGACTTAAGCCCAATTAGCACAGGGGATTTGGAAATTAGGATGAGACTGTGACACTGACATCAAATCCAGCAGGGCTGGAACAGAAGTGTGAGTTTGATCTCGCAGGGAAGGGCTGGGTGGCTCTGCCCTGAAAATTCCTCACGGGGAGGTGTCAAAACCCAGGACATCCCTCTGGCTGCCCTGGGTGATCCCAGACCCTGGCAAGGGCTCTAGAGACAAACCACGGGAGTTTGATTAGTGTAATATTAATTTATCACCGGGTGTAGATGTAGAATTTTTGGGTTTAAAGGGGGTTCAAGGAGGCAAAATGGAGGAATCTGGGTGTGCCCCCATCCTTCTGCTGCTTCTTCTTGTCCTCCATCTTCTGCTGTGGTGGTGGCACTTTTGGATTGGTTTAGAGTAGAAATGAACTGTCTAACACAGGTGATAGGGATTGGTATTTATCTGCAATTATGTAATATTTGGTATAAAAATTACAACTGCCCTCGGGGTGGTCAGTCAGGGATGAGCAGCACTGCAGCAGCACCCAAGGGTGAGAACAAAATGTACCAGATCAGAAACAATAAACAACCCTGAGAACCTGAACTGACACATCCCAACTTCTTCTTCAGGCACGGAGCTTGGGACAAGGACTTTTAACAAACATCTCGGGGGTTATCAGCCCAAAGAAACAAGAACCAAGAGGGAGGAAGCATCAGGACCCCCTGGACCCAACCCTGCAATGGATTTATCCACAGTAATTTCTGGAATTATGTGCGTGCTGACAACATGCAAATACCACAGGGCAAATTATATTATTTTAACTTGTTTATCAATTGTCATCACAGCCCTTTGCTTATTTTTTTTTTCCCACCAGTGTAAATCTGACTCATGCAGAGAAAGATGCACTGGCCTGTCTGGATTTCCAGCGATATTATTATGAGAAATTCATTAATTTGTCTGCATGGAAAGGATTTAAAGGTTGTTGCATTCATTCGTTACCAGAGCCTGAGCACTTCATCACACAGACCGGCTGCAGCGAGGAAATTATCTCTTCTTCTCAACTCCATTAAGGGCACTTCTACAGAGTCCTGAAAAATATAAATGTTGGAGGGTGTTAATGGAAATGACACCTGTAGCTGATGTATTGGTGCCAGGAAATGTGATTAAGTGCTCTGTTAATTAACTCCTCTGCTCGGGTTCCTGTAAAAGTGGAGTCAATTTTTAAAGGCAGCTGAACTGCCTAGAAAAGGGCACTGCTCAGACCTGGGGGTTTTACCTGGAGAATTTCACCTGCTTCTGATTTTAAAGAGTTCACTTCAATTGCACACCTGATTTCCAAGACCCCAGCAGAGATATAAAACTGGAAAATCACTCACAGGACCTGCTCCACCGCCTATTTATTTCCTTTGGTTGAGAGATCTGAAATACTGTAAGGATAATTTAAAAACATCCCATATAAAAATATCTCAGATGATGATTAACCCTCAAAAATGAGATGGATATTGTTATATAAGTTATGTTATAACAATACCATCAGGATTCCTCTTTAGCTGCTCCTCCTCTGGGGACAAATCCCTCTGACACTCCTCAGTGTGTGTAACTCATTTTTGGGCATAAATCATGCCAGGTTTTCCACAGGATTTTCTGCCCAAGCTCTGGCCGTGTGTTTCAGAGTGGTACAACCGTGGTGAGGAGACACAGGGGTTTTTTTCCTGTATTTAAACAGAAAAAAGCACCTTTGGGTTCAGGAAATCAGAGCCAGCAGCACTGTGAGTTGAACCTTCCAGAACAGCAATTCGCTGGCTGTTTAACAGGGGAATATTAATCCTTTATTATAATAATAATAATTTTTATTCTTTTTTGAGCTGCTTTCATTGACAGAGCCACTCTAATAACAGCAGATAATAAAGAATAAAGATAATAAAGAATGATCAATAATAACAGCAGATAATAAAGAATGATCAGTCCAGCTCTGAGCACACTTCACAATCTCCCTCTGGCTCACCTCATTTGCATGGCACAGCTGTTAATGAGTTAATGATGGGCACAGGTTTAATGAACAGAGCACCAATGAGCGGACAGGGGGGTGGATCAGAGTTCCTGAAGGTTTTAATTACCCCAGGTCATTAACTGCATAACTAATGAGCAGACAGGGGGTGGATCAGAGTTCCTGGAGGCTTTAATTACCCCAGGTCATTAACTGCATAACTAATGAGCAGACAGGGGGTGGATCAGAGTTCCTGGAGGCTTTAATTACCCCAGGTCATTAACTGCATAACTAATGAGCAGACAGGAGGGTGGATCGGAGTTCCTGGAGGCTTTAATTACCCCGGGTCATTAACTGTGTAACTACCTGTGCACGTTGTCCCCTCGTGGCCCTGATGAGTTTGGGGTTGGTTTGGGTTGGGAAAAACACCGAGATCCTTTCCATGCCCAGTTCAAGGCTGGATGAGAGGCTGAGCTCTGCCTGTCCTCCTTCACCCCTCGTGCTGCTTCAAATTTGGTTTAATTACCATTTTCCAGCCTGGCCTTCCATTAACTTTGCTGCAGGTGGACAGGAAATGCTCCAAATATCTGTGGGGCTTCGCAAAAGGAATCGAGCAAAGAAAATTTCATTTTTCATGACGAGTGCTCTGACAGTTTCTAGGGGCTGATCCTGGCTGTGTTGTCCTTGAACTCAGAGCTGCCTCAGCTCCCCAAATCACGTCTAAACCAATAAAACATCATCCCTACCCCTGATCGTTTCGGAGTGGATTTTTGGCAACTGTAACACACTTCTAAAATAAACGGGATTTATTTTAGCTGCTCTGAAAGGGGCGGCTCAAAATGTGCACGGGGTAATTTTTCCTGAGAGGTTGCAAACCTGTTTAATCCATTTTGCTCTGTGCTCTACACGTGTAATTGCAGCCGCCTGCAAGGAGCGTTTGAGTGAATGCACAGATCAAAGGAGCTGACAGCTCACAGAACAAATCCTGTTTGCTCCTAATGGAGCTGCAGGGCTGAGCATTTGCATGAAACAAATCTGGGGAAAATTTTAAATATCTGAAGTTACACAGCAATCAAGCGGTATCAATCTCATTTCTAACAGATAATCATCATCTCAAGTATTTTTATATGGGGAGTGATGGGATATTTTTAATTTGTCCTGATAATATTTCAGATCTTTCAACCAAAGGAAATAAACAGGCAGTGGAGCAGGTCCTGTGAGTGGTTTTCCAGTTTTATATCTCTGCTGGGGTCTTGGAAATCATGTGTGCAGCTGAAGTGAAGTATTTAAAGGTAAAATTCTCAGGTAAAATTCTCCAGGTCACAGCCCTGAAAGGTAAAGAAATGGTGTTATAAGTAGAAGATGTTTATGTTAGGGTACTGGCTGTGTTTTTCGTTCCTCTTTTGAGGAGGGGAAAAATTGATGGATTTCTGGTTTGACCAACGTGATTGGAAAGGTGGCAACCTTAACCTCCAACCCATGGTCTGGGTGGAAACACTGGAGTCAGAGAATAAAGGTAGAGGTTTTATGTTAGAGGTTTTATGTTAGAGGTTTAAAGTTAGAGGTCCTGTGCACTGGAACGGAGTCCGTGTCTTCTTTTCGTGTCCTGTTGGGACATTGTTTGCTTAGAATGTGATGAGAAAAGGTAATTATTTACACGAGGTTGTTGTGAGAAAGGAATATTGTTTATTTAGAATGTTATGAGGAAAGGTAGTTATTTACACCAGGTTGTTGTGATAAAAGGAATATTGTTTACTTAGAATGTTATCAGAAAACATAGTTATTTACACAAAGTTGTTGTGATAAAAGGAATATTGTTTACTTAGAATGTGATGAGAAAGTAGTGATTTGTAGTTATTTACACAAAGTTGTTTTGGGGAAGGAAAACTGTTAAAGGTTTCCCTTGGGAAAGAGCTGGCAATTGTTAGCGAGCTGAAATTCTCTCAGGCTCAGAAAATCAGGCCCTGGCCTTCCCCATCCCCTCAGATCCAGGGGGTCACTAAAGGTGTTGCTGACAAAAATGCAATTTCCAGCCTGAGTGTCCCCTTGGTCTGAAAATCTCCTGTGCAGCCCCACAAATCCTGCAGGGTTTTGTTCAGCACGGCCCTGCCCAGCAGAGTCACACACTGCCCCACCCCAAAGGGAGCATTCCCCAAAAATATCCCAATAAAGGAGCAGGGAAAGGCTGTTTGTAGGGCTGGGGGAGGATTGGTGGCACCTCCACCCCACCAGCTCATTTTTCACCTCAGCCTCTTCCCCGTTGGTGCTGTCTGCAAATCCTGGGGGTCAGTTCTGCCCCGTGCTCTGGGTTTGATCCCATTGTGCCTTTGCAGCAGCACTTCTGAAATCGTTCCTCTCGATTTAGCACGGACTAAAT
Organism: Acrocephalus arundinaceus; assembly: GCA_021534815.1. Taxonomy (NCBI): domain Eukaryota; kingdom Metazoa; phylum Chordata; class Aves; order Passeriformes; family Sylviidae; genus Acrocephalus; species Acrocephalus arundinaceus. The sequence goes on along the minus strand of JAJEOU010002478.1, from coordinate 13,253,702 downwards.
GCAAGCTGTGATATTTTATTAAACTGTTCTCACCCTTCAGCTCGCTGTGTGTGAGGTGCTGGATGGTTAGCAACAAAAAATATTGGATTAACAGAGTGCTACATCCATTTTCCTCTAACTTCTGGGTCAAATTTAATCAGCTTACAAGTCAAAGAATGCTTTCTGCAGTAAACACAGCTGGGACCCAAAGTGGAGCTGTTGGGGGCAGAAAAAAAGGCTCAGGCAGCTGAATTGTCAGCAAAATTCTTCTTCCTTCCTAAATTTTTTCTCACTCCTTGGGAGAAGGAGGCAAATTTTTAATTTCAGCAGGCCAGGCTGGGCCCCAGGATTGCTCGTGTGGCTCCTGCCAGACTTTTCTCAGAAATCCCAGCTCTGCCAGGGCTGAAGGGGAACTTTTATTCCTCCAGCCAAGCCCGAGTGTGGAGGGATCAGAAATAGAGAGGAAACAGATTTCTTGTGGGAGGTGGGGTGGGGTTTGCCCTGGTCTGGTTTTCTGACAATAATCAAAGCTGGCTGGAGGTGATGTCCCCAAGCAAGGCAGGGGAAGGTTGGGCATTCATCATCCCAAATTCCCACTCCTGGTGTGCACAGGCCTCATCTGCACTGGGAAACAACAGAGCAGGAAAAAAGGAGTCTGACTGAAGTGAGAAACTGGGGGGAAAACAGAGCAGGAAAAAGGAGTCTGACTGAAGTGAGAAACTGAGGGGAAATCAGAGCAGGAAAAAGGAGTCTGACTGAAGTGAGAAACTGGGGGGAAAAACAGGGAAAAGGAGTCTGGAAAGTGGGGGGAAAAACAGAGCAGGGAAAAGGAGTCTGACCTCACTGAGAAACTGGGCGGGAAAACAGAGGAAGGAAAAGAAATCTGACTTCACTGAGAAACTGGGGGGAAAAACAGGGAAAAGGGGTCTGACCTCACTGGCAAGCTGTGGGGAAAAATAGAGCAGGGAAAGGAGTCTGACCTCACTGACAAAATGGGGGAAAAACAGGGAAAAGAACTCACTGAAAGACTGTGGAGGAAAAACTCACTGGAAGACTGTGGAGGAAAAACAGAGGAGGGAAAAGAAATCTGACTTCACTGAGGAACTGTGGGGAAAAGAGACTTTCTGTCAAATATTGAAGAGGAAAATGCTGATATAACACATTATCCTTCAGGGATAATCTTCATTGTGACAGGTGCAATGTGAACTTGGTGAAGGGATCTATTTTCCTTTTTGAGTTGGTTGCGCTTCGCCAGGATGATGGGACACCAGGATGATGGGACACCAGGATGATGGGACACCAGGATAGTGGGACACCAGGATAGTGGGACACCAGGATGATGGGACACCAGGATAATGGGACACCAGGACAATGGGACACCAGGATGATGGGACACCAGGACAATGGGACACCAGGATAATGGGACACCAGGGTGATGGGGCACCAGGACAATGGGACACCAGGACAATGTGACACCAGGATAGTGGGACACCAGGATGATGGGACACCAGGATAAAAGGACACCAGGACAATGGGACACCAGGATAGTGGGACACCAGGATGATGGGACACCAGGATGATGGGACACCAGGATGATGGGACACCAGGACAATGGGACACCAGGATAATGGGACACCAGGATAGTGGGACACCAGGGTGATGGGGCACCAGGACAATGGGACACCAGGATGATGGGGCACCAGGATAATGGGACACCAGGACAATGGGACACCAGGATAGTGGGACACCAGGATAACGGGACACCAGGACAATGGGACACCAGGATGATGGGACACCAGGATAAAAGGACACCAGGATAATGGGACACCAGGATGATGGGACACCAGGACGATGGGACACCAGGGTGATGGGACACCAGGATAATGGGACACCAGGACGATGGGACACCAGGGTAATGGGACACCAGGATAAAAGGACACCAGGATAATGGGACACCAGGATAGTGGGACACCAGGACGATGGGACACCAGGATAATGGGACACCAGGGTGATGGGACACCAGGACAATGGGACACCAGGACAATGGGACACCAGGATAGTGGGACACCAGGGTGATGGGACACCAGGATAGTGGGACACCAGGACAATGGGACACCAGGATAATGTCCTTTTTTCCCAAATCCCCCATTGTGCTTTCAGCCATTTACGTTTCTGACACCTTAATGCACGGTCTCTGCTGCTGAAACGAGTGTTTCATTAAAATAATTCAATAGAATCATAATTTGTTTTTATGCAATGTTGTCCTTTCAGTTGGCCCTCAGAAGAATTTAGCTCCTTGCCTCGCTGCTGGGATGATCCAGCCCTGAGGAATTTTGGATTTTTAACCTCTGGATGCAATAAAACAGCTCTGGAGGATCCCAGTTTTGGCATAAGCTGTGCCAGGATTATCATTCCAAGCTGTCAGTGAACACAGGAATTTTCCTCTTCCATTCCCCATCCTCTCCCTTCAGTGCCCACCACTTTGGCTGCTGCTTTTGCCACTTTTTCAACGGAATTCCCTCCAAAAGTTTAAATAAAGTTTAAATATTATTTTCTTCAGTTGCAATCTCACCTGGGCCATGTTGCAGTGGAAAGTAAAAAAAATTTCGCTGGAGTTCTTTAAAGGCTCAGAAAAGTGTTTGTCTCTTTTTTTAAAATTTATTTTATTTTACAGGCAATGCCAATGTAGCTTAATTAGAGGAAAGCAAGGAAGTTCATAAAGCCCTGCTGTATTAATTACTGCTGAAATATTACAGGCAGCATGGTGAGCACAAATCTCATGGAATAATTTCACCAAAATTTGTGACTTTCTCTGTTTTCCAACTCCTGTTTCTCATCCAACTGAACCCAAACCAGAATATCATTTTCTGATCACAATATTCTTTTTTTCTCCAACTGTTTGCCAAGCAGTGAATTGCACAGCAGGCTCTGAATATTAGAAAGCATTTCCTTGCCTGGTCAGGAGCCAGTAATAAAAGAAATTATAATGAGCTGATTTCAACTCCAAATGAACTCATTCCTGAAAATGCACGAGCCACTGGCACGAGCAGCTTGGATTCTCCCTTTTTCTGCCTGCATGCCCACAGGAAAAAAAAAAATCCAGGCTGGAACAGTTCAGAATGAACAGGTTGGAGAAGAAAATGAACACCTGTTACAGGATTGGTGTTGTCTGGCCTGGATTTGAACTCCTGATCCAGTCAGAGTGCTCCAGAAATGGTTTGTAGGCACCAGAGCAGGGGTGTGGTGCTCTGGGGTGTACAAAATACCAGCAGGTTGTACAAAATACCAGCAGGTTGTATGAAATACCAACAGGTTGTATAAAATACCAGCAGGTTGTATGAAATACCAGCAGGTTGTATAAAATACCAGCAGGTGTTAGGAAATACCAGCGGGTTGTATGAAATAACAACAGGTTGTATAAAATACCTGCAGGATGTATAAAATACCAGCAGATTGTACAAAATACCAGCAGGTTGTATAAAATACCACCAGGTTGTATGAAATACCAGCAGGTTGTATAAAATACCACCAGGCTGTATGAAATACCAGTAGGTTGTACAAAATACCACAAATTGTAGAAAATAATACCAGCAGGTTGCATAAAATAATAGGAGGTTGTATAAAATACCAGCAGGTTGTACAAAATAATACCAGGTTGTACAAAATACCTGCAGGTTGTATGAAATACTACCAGGTTGTATAAAATACCAGCAGGTTGTATGAAATACGAGCAGGTTGTATAAAATAATACCAGCTTGTATAAAATACCAGCAAGTTGTACAAAATGCCAGCAGGTTGTGGAAAATACCACAAGTTGTATAAAATAATATCAGGTTGTATAAAATACCAACAGGTTGTATAAAATACCAGCAGGTTGTACAAAATACCAGCAGGTTGTATAAAATACCACCAGACTGTATGAAATACCAGTAGGTTGTACAAAATACCACAAATTGTAGAAAATAATACCAGCAGGTTGCATAAAATAATAGGAGGTTGTATAAAATACCAGCAGGTTGTACAAAATGTCAGCAGGTTGTGGAAAATACCACCGGGTTGTATAAAATAATATCAGGTTGTATAAAATACCAACAGGTTGTATAAAATACCTGCAGGTTGTATAAAATAATACCTGCAGGCTGTATAAAATAATGCCAGCAGGTTGTAGAAAATACCACAAATTGTAGAAACTAATACCAGGTTGTATAAAATACCAACAGGTTGTATGAAATACCAGCAGGTTGTATAAAATAATAGCAGGTTGTATAAAATACCAGCAGGTTGTATAAAATACCAGCAGGTTTTATAAAATACTACCAGGTTGTATAAAATACCAGCAGGTTGTATAAAATAATACCAGCTTGTATAAATTACCAGCAAGTTGTACAAAATGCCAGCAGGTTGTGGAAAATACCACCGGGTTGTATAAAATAATATCAGGTTGTATAAAATACCAACAGGTTGTATAAAATAATACTAGCAGGTTGTATAAAATACCAGCAGGTTGTATGAAATACCAGCAGGTTGTACAAAATACCAGCAGGATGTATGAAATACCAGCAGGTTTTATAAAATACCGTCAGGTTGTATAAAATACCAGCAGGTTATATGAAATACCACCAGGTTGTATGAAATACCAGCAGGATGTACGAAATACCAGCAGGTTGTATAAAATAATACCAGCAGGTTGTACAAAATACCACAAGTTGTATAAAATACCACCAGCAGGTTGCATAAAATACTACCAGGTTATATAAAATACTACCAGGTTGTATGAAATACCAGCAGGTTGTATGAAATACCAACAGGTTGTAAGAGCAGAGGAAATTCCTGCTCTGGTCCAGCCTGGGGTTTGAGCTCACCTGTTCTGCTCAGGTCATGTACAAATCACTTTGTCAGCTCGGTTTGTGTTTGATTCAGGGCTGGAGCACCAGAAAGAGGCACAAAGGTGCTTAAACCTTGAATTCCTCCCTCTAAAACATCTTTTGGGTGGTGGTAGCGAATCCTTTTGAAATTGAGGTCCCTGAACAAGCTCTTAAAACCCCACAAAATATCCCAGTGCTTTGTCACAAAATTGCCACGATTGAGGTAAAAATGATATCGGCTCTGTGTTCTGCTCCTGTATTTCCAAAGTGCTCCCAAGGATTTTTTAAATCAGCATTCAGTGCTGCAACACAGACTTTGAATGCCTGGAGCTCTTGTAAGAGGCATTTTATTTCTTTTTTTTTAAGTTTGTGGCAATCAAACCGTGAATCTGCTGAAATCTATGGCAACAAACGTTAGCAGGGCTGTTCTCTGTGGGAGAAAAAAGCAACTGGAGCTGGTTAAATTGGGATTTAATTCCAAGCAATAATCAAACACAAACTGTTCTGGTGGGAGGAGTCCCTGCCCGTGGCAGGGGTTGGAACTGGACGGGCTTTGAGGTTCCTGGAGAAGCTCTGACTCTCTCCAAGGTTATTGAAGTGATAATCCCCTAAAATAATGAGGTGACACCTCTATTATTTATTCTTTTGCCCAAACTTTCTCCCCGTTCTGGCAGAACCAGCCGGGCAATTTGATTCTCAAAAAGAATCTTTAAAAGAAGAGATAAATGACAGAACCACTGACATCCCTCAGCTTCCATCCCCACAGCCGGGGGGGCAGAGTGGGATCAGGGACAGCGGGATGGGATCTGTGCCCACCCCAGCATCACCCAGGGAGGAATTCCTGCAGATTCCCGGGACAAAGCCCAAATTCCCAGTCAGCCTTCACCCCTAGGATAAAGCCCCAAATCCCAGTCAGCCCCAGGATAAAGCCCAAATTCCCAGTCAGCCCCAGGATAAAGCCCAGAATCCCAATCAGCCCCAGGATAAAGCCCAAATTCCCAGCCACCTCCAGGATAAAGCCCAAAATCCCAGTCAGCCCCAGGATAAAGCCCCTATTCCCAGTCAGCCCTTCCTTCATTCCAAGGATAAAACTCAAATTCCCAGTCTCCCCTAGGACACAATCCAGATTCCCAGTCACTCCCAGAACAAAGCCCAGATTCCGAGTCACCCCCAGATTAAAACCCAGATTCCCACCAGCTTTTATTCCCAGGACAAAGCCCAAGTTCCCAGTCACTCCCAGGACAAAGCCCAGATTCCCAATCAGCCCCAGATTAAAACCCAGATTTCCACCAGCTTTTATTCCCAGGACAAAGCCCAAATTCCCAGTCACTCCCAGGACAAAGCCCAAATTCCCAGTCACTCCCAGGACAAAGCCCAAATTCCCAGTCACCCCCAGATTAAAACCCAGATTCCCAGCAGCTTTTACTCCCAGGACAAAGCCCAGATTCCCAGTCACTCCCAGGACAAAGCCCAAATACCCAGCCAGCCCCAGGACAAAGCCCAGATTCCCAATCAGCCCCAAATTAAAACCCATATTTCCACCAGCTTTTGCTCCCAGGACAAAGCCCAAGTTCCCAGTCACTCCCAGGACAAAGCCCAAATTCCCAGTCACTCCCAGATTAAAACCCAGATTCCCAGCAGCTTTTATTCCCAGGACGAAGCCCAAATTCCCAGTCACTCCCAGGACACAGCCCAAATACCCAGCCAGCCCCAGGACAAAGCCCACATTCCCAGTCACCCCCAAATTAAAACCCCGATTCCCAGCAGCTTTTGCTCCCAGGACAAAGCCCAAATTCCCAGTCACTCCCAGATTAAAACCCAGATTCCCAGCAGCTTTTACTCCCAAGACAAAGCCCAAATTCCCAGTCACTCCCAGGACAAAGCCCAGATTCCCAATCATCCCCAGATTAAAACCCAGATTCCCAGCAGCTTTTACTCCCAAGACAAAGCCCAAATTCCCAGTCACTCCCAGGACACAGCCCAACTCCAGCCAGGATCACAGCTCACCCCACAGTGAGGAATTTATTTGGAGACAACATTCCTGGCGCTGGGGAATAACTGGATGAGACAGGAGAAGCCCCGGGCACTTCCCCGGGCCCATCTGAAGCGCTGAGGCAAAATAAAAAGGGATTTTCAGCCCGGGTTTATCTTCCAGCAGAGCACATCAGCCTCACAGTGAGTCAGTGCTCCCTGACAGGTACAAAGGTCGATGTTTTCCCCTCCTTGAGCAGAGGAAACTGAGGCTGCTGACTCAAAATCAGATTTCCAGTCACTGGCTCGGCTGATTAATCATCATTTATGTCCCAGTTTTAGCATGAAACCCTGGAGCTGTTGGAAGGGTGAACCGGGGTTTCAAACGCTCTCCCGCTGAATTCCTGCCCAGGGCAATCCAGAACACCCTGAGGATGCTCTGGTACCCCAGAGTTTGGATTTAAATGTGACCTCTGGTCTAAAATAGAAAGCAAAGTAATTAACCTGCAGAATTCACTGCTGGGGTTATTCAGTGGAGCGATCCAGGGCTTCCAGAGGATCAGAATTCCCCACCCTGCTCCATCTCCAGCTGATCCCAGCAGAACTTCCTGCAAGGTTTGGGGTAAGAACACTCTGAAAATGTGATTTTACAGCACAGAATGTTTTGGTGAGCTCACTTCCCCTCTCCCCTCTCCTCAAATCTGTGGTTTAAGTGTGACCGGGCACCGTGCTGAGGTAAAAACTCCAATTCCAGCCAAGGTGAAGGATCCTTCCCTTCATTTCCTCTAATTCAGCTTAATTGCAGGAGATTCAGTGTGATATTAAGCTTGGTGGCTCGGTAATGGTTTCAATTTTCTCTCTCAGCTTGAAGACTGCCTCACAAACCTCGGCTGACAGGCATATCCTTCATCCCACTGACACAGAGTGATCTGTCAGAAATCCCAATTAATATTCCCAGGGGGGAGAGGGAAAGGGATGCCATTCAAATCAGGGTAAATCGCTTCAGTCAGGGTTTGGGATTCCTCCCTGTGAATCTCTCAGGTGCCATTCTGCACGTGGGAGGTGCAGCTGCAGTGAAACTTTGCCTGTTTGTGTTTATTTTGTTTATTTGCATTGTCCTTGTCCTGCCCTGCCTGTCCCCAGCCCTGCCCTGGCTGCCCACTGCTCCTTTCCCTGCATTGCTGCTTCCATCACTTCTGCCTTTCCCTCCGTGAAAAAATTGTTGATTTCCATGCATCCCATGAGCTGAAGATCTCTGATCATTTCTTATTTACATTTTAAAAGCCACCAAGCCCAACTCACAGCACTCTCTGCACACTTTGAAGAGGTTTTTCAGTGCCCAAATCACTTCTCTGCTGAGGTGGGTGGAGATCCAGGGATTGCAGAGGGCCGAGTGCTGCTCCTGCAATAAATTTCCTGGTTTTGTCAGGCAGAGGAGAGCGGGGTTTGATGCTGTTGTTAATCACAGTAATGGTAAACAAACCCTAATGCGAGGATGCATTAAAGGCAGTGACAAACAGCACAGAATGGGTGGCTGCGTTTGCTCATTATCCACTGAATAACCCCAGCAGTTAATGCCTTTGAAGGCTAATTGCTTTGCTTTCTATTTTAGACCAGAAAAGTCATATTTGAATACAAATTGGGCTGCCATGTTTGTCGTGAAGCGTTATTTTTTTGTGACTAATTAACTTTATTTTGCAGAAGCCAATTGAACTCCAGGCTCAGCGCTGCTCTCTCCTTTTGGGGACACATTTAAAATCCCAGCCAGGGATCCCAGGTGATCTGAAATGCTTTATTGGCTCTTAGACCCCTGCTTCAGATCACTCAAAAATCCAAGTGGTGCTGCCAAGGATTGTTTGTGGTGTGACTTGCAGTGATCTCTGTTGTTTGCAGAGAAAACCCATCAAACACGGACATTTTTATCAAATATTGCTCAAGAGAGATCATTTCAGGCACTCCAGTTAAATCTTCCTATTTGCCACATTTGTTCTTTTACAAAAACAGTGGGGGGCTGGAAAAGAATGGGTTGGTTTCTGAAGATTGAGTTTTGGGAGGTTTTTTTCCTCTGTAAATCACAAAATCTTGTGACTTTTGCCTGATCCTCACCCTGTCCCCAGCCCAGAGCTTTGAGTGTCACCTCCAGGAATTCCTGGGACACCTCCAGGGATGGGGATCCAAACCTCCCTGGGCAGCCCCAAGGCCTGAGCCCCCTTTCCATGGGGAAATTCCTGCTGATGTCCAAGATGAGCCCCCCCTGGGCAGCCTCTGCCAAGGCCTGAGCCCTCTTTCCATGGGGAAATTCCACCCTGAGCCTCCCCTGGGCAGTTCCCATTCCTGAGCACCCTTTCCATGGGGAAATTCCACCCTGAGCCTCCCCTGGCCCAGCCTGAGGCCGTTCCCTCTCCTCCTGTCCCTGTCCCTGGGAGCAGAGCCCGACCCCCCCAGCTGTCCCCTCCTGGCAGGGACTTGTGCAGAGCCAGAAATTTCCCCAAACCCCATTTTCTCCAGGCTCAGCCCTCTTTCCCTCAGCCCCTCCTGGAGCTCCAGACCCTTCCCCAGCCCCGTTCCCTGCCCCGGACACCCCCAGCCCCTCCCTGTCCCTCAGTGGCCGCTGTGACCTCCCCAGTGCCAGCACAGAGGGACAATCCCTGCCCTGCTCCTGCTGCCCACACCATTTCTGATACAAAATTTCTGGGTTTTTAGGCCTGTGGCACCCTGGCTTGTCCACACAGGTGAGTTCAGTCCCTGCACATGGTTTAACCCGAGGGAATGATGCATTTTTAACAAACTGTAATTGCAGCACACATTTCCATGGCAGGGAGCTCATGCACAGCTCAGTGCCTGAAGACATTTCCTGATTTTAGTTCATCTTTTGATAATTCTCTTTTGCAGCTCCAAACACACTGAAAATCCTTCCCAACAGGAGAACAGGAAATGCTCCCCACTCCAAAACTTTGGTCACTGGTGAGTTTTATTGTCTGAGTGGCATTTTGGGCATGAGGAAGGTCTTGAATTTATTTAAACCCCAAACACATCCCAGTGAGGCTGAGCTGACCTGCCAGTTTTATTTTTTTCTTTGGCTTTTTTTTAGGAAATAAGTGCCACAGGAGCAGCAAAAGAACTTCTTTTGTCCTGTTTAATTCTGCATTTGCTGAATTCCACCACAATTCCTGCCAGGTGTTGCTGGAGAACCTGGCTCTGCCAGCCTGGGCGTGCAGATGTTCCAGGCTCCACTTGCCAACTTCCAGGAAGATTTTTCTCTCCCGGCCTGGGTTACTAAGACAACAGCTCCACTCGATTCTTTGAAGCCAATTCATGATTTGAGCGAGCAGAACGAGTCCTTCTGCCACTCCTCGCAGCTCCTGCAGTCATTTTTAGCTCTCATTGCCCCGGGGTGGTTGCAGGGTGCTGAGTTGTTAATTCTGCAGCCTCTGTGTTCCCTGCAGCTGCTCGGGAGGTGCTGCAGATGCTGCTGGGGCAGCTCTGAGTGACATCCCGGGCTGGGATGCTGCAGTGTGACAGCCCAGGCCCCAAAACCAGATTTTTTTCTAGATTTCTGGCACATATTCATGAACAAATCCATCAAAAGGAGGTGGCAGCACGTTGTGGTTTCAAATGATTGTGATTCACTTCACTGTAACGTGATTTTTGTAACAGGCACTGCACTGAGAATCAAACTGCAGGAGGAGAACAAACACGTTTGGCCTGAGAAGAATTTCTTTAAATGTCCTGAAAAGCAAAAAATGAATGATCCTTAGGGAATCTGGGAATGTGGCTGGGCTGCAGAAATTCAGCGTTCCTGCATCGTTGTCAGTGATGGATCAGAGGGATCCATGGACTGATTTTAGTCCCTCCAACATTCAGAGAGAAGGCTCTGAGGGTATAAATTCACAAGGACTCACCTTGAATGACCAAAATTTGAATTTCAATACTCTTAAGTAACCCTTTAGAGTCCTATAATAATGATATTTTGAGGTTTGAACACAATATTTGAGTTTCAGCACATTTGTTGTGGGTTATGCAGAACACCGGTTCAGTAATTCCTCAGCATTGAGTTTTATAACAATTTCTGACCTTTTTGCCTCAGTGCTTTTTGCCACCCAAATTCACTTGCTATTAATATTCATATAACATTTAAACTGCTTTGTAAACTACTGATTGGAAAAAATGCGAGCATAAAGTGAGACAGATGTGCCTGGCCACAAATAATGACAGAGTGAAATTTGAATTAATGTAACATTTAAATATCAGTGAGGAAACAGAGGCGCTGCTGACAGGACTTGTTAATGCTGGGCAGGGCAGGTTTCTCTGCCTGGCTTCGTTGGTTTAATTTATGAATTTATAAGTGTGAATTTTGTATTTTTTGTGCATTTATTTTGTGTATTTATAGCTGTGCCTCTCTGTGCTGCTGTGTGTGCTCCCCCAGGCAGGACAATGAGTCCCCAGAGCCAGGTGAGCAAAGTCACCCGTGTTAATGAACCCCCATTCGAATTAATTGATGTGAGAGGCTCAATTTGCAACGTTTTCTGTGCCAATTGCAGGGAAATCGAGGATAATTGGGCGCTGAAGGGTTCTGGTGAGTTCCTGGGGAAGGAAGGGCTGCACATCCCACCCACTGCAGGAAAACATTCAGTTCATGGCAGCTTTGTTGGAAAATTCGGTCAACTTTGGGTGATAATGAAAATAAAATGTGATTGAGATATTCTGCAGTCAGAGCCCCTGAGTTTGTGCATTGCTTTTGGGCGACCTGGCACAAAATTGAAATAAAATCTGGCAAAATTTCTGTTTCCTGCACGGGGAGGAAGACAAAAATTCCACCCTTCCCTCCTTCCCAAGACATGGGGACACTTTGGCTTTTCCTGCCTGCAGTCCTGGGGAATGCTCTTTGTTTCCCAATTTTATTTTATTCAGGTGCCCAAACGTTCCTGCAAATTTAACCCTGCCCAAGGAAATGGCAAAACCTACCCCCCAAAATCTAACCCCCAAAATCTACTGCTCCTAAGGCAGCACAGAATAACAAACTGCCTTCTAAACTGACACTCTTCGGTGCCTTCTCGAAATGCCATCTGCAAGGATTATAATTAGAATATTTCCTTTTCCCCAACTCATTGAGCAGCAATAAAAAGATTAAAAAAACCCCAAAATTCCAAGCATAAATTTTCTGTGGAGTCGTGCAGCAATAAACGCTTGGAGCTGCGCTGAGGCAGGAGGAGGATTTGCCTGGCAGCTATTTTGTTAACACAGACATCAAATTAGCTCGATGTTAGCGCAGGAATGAGTAGTGAGGGCAGGACAACAGGTAAGAAATTCCACTGGAATCAGCTGGTGTTGGAATATCCATAAATGTGTGCATGGAAGCCTAATTTAGAACCAGCTCGGGGTTAAATTTGTGATGTAAAGCAAGGAAGATTCTGCTTGAATGTTCAAGTGAAGCACTTCTGAACATTTGGGTTTCAGCTGAAAGTTTCCTGATTTCTTGCAGGATAATAATTATAAATTCTTCATTTAAATAATAATATTGTGTAATAATTTTGTGTACTAGCAACCAGGTTCTCACTGCTCCCCTGCACTCCCCTGGCTGGCATATCCACCCAGCACGGGTTTATTCCCACCTCAGCATTCCCTGAGTTGGCAGGAATTTTGTTAAGGACAAAAAACATTCCAATCAGAGCAGAGTTTCCAGTGGAATGCTGCATTTCCCCCTTTTCCCTCTCTCTGCCTCTCTCCACAAAGCAGAATTCTTGGGATGAATCACTGGAGGCACAGGGATGTGGCAGCCTGGTTAATTGATTATTTATTGTCATTAAATATTGATTATCAGCGGTTCCTGCTGGCAGGCACTTCCCTGCTGGCTGCACCGTGAGCTCTGTGCCTTCCTGCTGCTAGGATGGGTTTTTTTAATAAGTTAAATGTTCAATCTCATGAATTTTCATGTTTTGGCGCTGACTGACATCTGCACAGTAATTCCGTGTGCGTTCCCCTAACGCAGTTTTCTCCCTGATGTATTTAAAAATCCCTGGAGGGAAAAAGATGTTCTAACCAAGGGTCCTGCCCTGACTTCACTGGGGAATGCTGGAATTTATGCCCGGTTTTAGGGATGTTTCCTAAATTCTGTGACCCAACACACAAAGCCTGAAGCCTGACAGGGCTGGACATTGCTGGAGTCTTAAGAAGAGATTGTGGGTGATGGATGGACTGTCTGGTTTGGAATGTCAGCTGTCTGCCAGGGAAAGCCGGAGCTTCACTTGGAATGGAGAATGTAAATCCCCTTCCCTCCAAGTTATTATAATTTTGCAATTAGGGGCTTTCAGGCAAAGATATGGGAAGAGGAGTAACAGTTCTTTAATAGGAATATAAAAAAAAGGATACAAATGTAGTAACACAAAAAAACCAAGCAAGCAAACAAAAGTCCTGGAAAAAAACCCTGACAGGGTCAGGGATATGACCTGACCCCCTGTTGGTCAGGGTGTTGGGAGCAGTGCAAATAAATCCTCCTGGAGTGACAGGTGTGGTTCTGTGGAGTGGAGATGATCCTGTGGAAAGTCCAGTGGTGACGAGATGGGTCTGGTGGTCCGGTCTTTCTCTGGGGTCCAGAGTGTAAACCCAGATCCCTGCTGTTCCTGAGTCTCAGTTTTTATCCAGGCAGGAAAAGTTGGCTCCTCCCACTGGGTGGAGCATCTCCCAATGGGATGATTTAATGTGTGATGTCATTGGTGAGCCTTCATGGCCCATTATCAGCAGATATCCCTGATGATGTCATGTGTGATGTCATTGGTGAGCCTTCATGGCCCATTATCAGCAGATATCCCCGATGATGTCATGTGTGATGTCATTGGTGACCCTTCATGGCCCATTATCAGCAGATATCCCTGATGATGTCATGTGTGATGTCATTGGTGAGCCTCCATGGCCCATTATCAGCAGATATCCCCTGGAGGATGGACAGAGATAACAAACACTGCCCCAAAGATAAGAATCCCTGCCCCATCTGGCTTTAATGGCTGGCCCATTATCAGAAGGCATCCACCCCTCTCCCCCTGGAGTTACAAGAGATAAAGAGAAAACATCTCAGCTGCTTTCAACAGATGAAACAGAACACACATTTTTTTGGTTACATAACCCAAGACGTGTACAAAGAAATATGTACGGGGTGAGATGGAACAGCAGGGAAAAGTACCTGAGAAATCTTCATTTCAGCAGAATTCATTCACTCAAAATTAATTAGCACCATGACACATCAGTGGGGAAGGAATTTCTGAGCAGTTTTAAGCTGTGGATCCAGCATTAGCACCACAGGAGAGCAAGCCACAGTTAGGAGGCAAAATTAATCAAATCTCTGCACTCTGAAAGGAATAAATTTGGGATAAAATTCTTTTTTTTTGTTTTTTTCCTTTCTGCAAAATTAAATGATCCAAGGCAGCACTTTGCAAAAGGAGAATAAGTGATTTCTAAGTCTGCTGTGACATGAGAAAACCAATCAATTTTTATAAAGAATTAGAGTCTCTTATTTCACTCATTATCTGTTGGATCTCCTCACGGATATAAAACTCATCCAGATTCACAATTCCCACAGCAAAAATCAGGAGGAAATGTCAAAAATGTACCTCACACCACAACAAAATGAGACACTGGAGTGTCCCAAAGCTTTTCATGGAGATCCTGCAAATGAAATAATTGCATTCCAGTAACCTCCCAGCACGTGCAGAAGTCAGCATCCCTCACGGTGACGTTGTCATCTCCAAACTCCTCTGGAAAATCAAAACAAAAGCAGAAAAATGTCGGAATCTTGACCTTGTGGAGGCAAAATGGTAGGGAAGCATTTCATCAAAAAATATTGACGTGTGTTATGGATTTCCAGAAAATCATTTCAGGGTGAGATCAAACGAGAAACTTTCTTTTTTTTTTTTTTTGTTTCCTCCTTTTTTATTTTTTCAATCAGGAAATGCTTGACTAGTCCCAGGAAATAACTTCCCTGGTAAATATTGCTTCCTGAAAATAAGCAGGTTTTTATCCTCTAATTAGGAAGCCCCAGAGATGTTGGCAGATTTCAAAATAAGATGAAATAATATCCTGAAATTCTTTTTCCTTTGATGCCAATATTAGTGCCATTAATCCTTAGGAAGAGCCAAGGGTCTCGTGCTGCAGATAAATGAGATGAATGGAACCTCTTTCAAATGTCAGCACGGCATTTTGGGGAAAAGTGAGTTAAAAATTGTGATTTGTGTTTGCAGGGGGCTAAAAGCAGAGAGCTCAGCACAATGAGAGTTTTGATGAGATGAAAATACAACAATAATCCACTTAAATCATTAACAACAGGCTGGTGCTTCAAAGTGACCCTTGGCTCTTATCTTCCCCATAAATAATGGTAATAACATTGGCATTAAAAGGAAAAGGATTTCAGTGACAGCTTTTTAAAGAGGTTTTTGACAGTCTGGAATGTGGATGAAGATAAATAAGGTGCTGCATTTCCTTGTGGTGGGGGTTAATGGTCAGCAGACCCAGGGAAGGGAAAGGATTCCTGTCACACCACCCAGGGCCCACATTTATGTATTAAAAATGGGGAAAAAGGTTTTTTTCTGGAGATAGCACCGAGTGGAAAACCTGAGCAATGAGATTTTCCTGGCACATTCCCGGAATGTATTGCAGGAATTAAAGTGCATTTTCCCTTTGAACCTGGCGCGTGTCAGGGATTTGTGCTGTTCAAAGGGAAGCTGTAAGTGGCCTCCAACATCCGAATTCACCAAAGAATAAGCACAGACTTAAATCCACCTGGACTCAGCCCAGCTCCAGGAATGTGTTTACCTGCAGGAAGGTGCCAGGGGCTGATGAAAGCAGCACTGAGGATTTGCAGGCCCTGTCAGGGATTAGAAAAAACATCTGAACTTGTTGAAAAGCCACCTAAAGTGGCTCTGTCACTTCATCCCTTCTCCAAATGTCTTTGAAACCCAACCGAGCCTCTCTGGGTTTGTTGATTATTGTTGGGTTTTAATCCCGGGTTTAGAACTCGCTGGATGCTTTTCCAGCATTAGTCAGGAACAGAAGTGATTTTTTGGTAATTGTGCAGCCCGGCTTTGTGCAGCTGTGGATTTCATGGGATGGTTTGGGCTGGGAGGGATCCTAAAGCTCTTCCTGTTCCATCCAGGGCATCTTCCCCTGTCCCAGGGTGCTCCAGCTTAAAGTCCACTTATTCAAACTAAGGCTTAAGCTTCTATTTCATAACTACGTGGTTTAATATATTTCAGTTTCTCTGAAGGCTTCAGTTCAGCTCTTGAATCTTTCTCTCCTCCTGGGGGCTCGTACTCCAACACCGGCTGTCCCGTTTGTCATTCCCACGGCAGGAGAATTCCCGAAGTTCCGGGAAGGTCCGGGGCGGTGCGGTGGGAGGTGCTGTCCTCACCGGGGCGGTGCTGTCGGTACCGGGGCGGTGCCGTTCCTCCCGGGGAGGTGCTGTCGGTACCGGGGCGGTGCTGTCGGGGCTGTCGGTACCGGGGCGGTGCTGTCCTCACCGGGGCGGTGCTGTCGGTACCGGGGCGGTGCTGTCGGTGCTGGGGCGGTGCCGTTCCTCCCGGGGCGGTGCTGTCGGTACCGGGGCGGTCCTTCCTACCGGGCGGTGCTGTCCTCACCGGGGCGGTGCTGTCGGTACCGGGGCGGTGCTGTCCTCACCGGGGCGGTGCTTCTTACCGGGCGGTGCTGTCCTCACCGGGGCGGTGCCGTTCCTCCCGGGGCGGTGCTGTCGGTGCCGGGGCGGTCCCTTCCTTACCGGGGCGGTCCCGTCCCTCCCGGGGCGGTGCTGTCCGGTACCGGGGCGGTCCCTTCCTTACCGGGGCGGTGCCGTCCCTCCCGGGGCGCGGCTCCGGCGCTGCTGGGCCATGCGGGCGGGCTGAGCGGCGCCTCCGCCGCCTGTCCCGGCCGAGGATGGCTTCCAATTTCAACGACATCGTGAAGCAGGGCTACGTGCGCATCCGGAGCCGGCGGCTGGGGGTGAGTGAAAATTCAAGGCTGGGCATTTCGCTATTTATTATTTTTTTTTCCCCGCCACTCCTTTGTCTTCTTTGCGCAAACCGAGCTCGGTGGGTTTTTCCGCGGGAAACAAAAAGATGCAGAGAGAGGGATGAAGGCAGCCGAATATTTATTACATAGAGGTGTGTACGTATATAATTATTTTCTCCTCTCTCCCGTCGGGAGCCGGGGATGCTGCGCTGCCTCCACCTCCGGTCCCTGCCCTTGGCTCCGAGCGCTGCTCCGGGCGGGACCCGGGGCTCCGGGGGGCTCCGGGGGGCTCCGGGCAGGGCTGAGCTGAGCGCTCGGAGCGCTCTGGAGCCGCTCTGGAGCCGCTGCCAGTCAGGCTTTGTGGTCTGCGTGGGACAGGTGAAGCTCGGCGGTGTCGCCGGGGCTTTTAGAGTCGCTTGAGCTGCGCTGAATGAAAACCCCCGCAGCCCCCTGTAGCTGCTGGTGTAATAAAAAGGTTATTTTCAGGTGGTTTTGCTGCCGCGGCGCGTTCCCGGTTCCGGCCGTGGGCGCTGGATGTGCCGGGAGTGGCAGGGCAGTTCCCGCAGTACCTGGGCTGGGATGAGCTCTGGAATTCCAGGGCTGTGCCCCCAGTGCAGGGGCTCCGCTGAGCCCTCAGGGGATGGGACTGGAGAGCTCCGAGTCCCTGAGCGAGCCTGGCTCGGGGGGGATGCACCCGCAGGGAGCCTTTGTGTAAATAAAACCTTTTCCTTGCTGTGCTGCCTCTCAGGAGCGGAAAGGAACCGATTTTTTGTGTTTATTAAAAATGGATGGGTTAGCAATTCAGAATTTGTTTGTTTCCTCTGGGAAGCTTTTGGTGCCTCGCTGCAGCCACAGTTCCCTTCTCCTGCTGTCCCCACGGGCGATCACTTCTCCAGTTTTGGGAACTTGTGTCTCCCTGGCTGCTCTGGAAGCAGGGAAGCATGGAAGAGCCTTCCACCCCGCTGGATTTCTCATCCCTGCACTCCCAGGCACGGTTCATTGTGTAAAACCATGAGATCCTGTGACATTCTGAGGGAATGTCATTCCCAGAGCACTTGTAGTAAATTTGGCACAATTGGTGCGTCGTGATTCACTCTTGATTACTGAATATAAATCAATGTTCAGTTTGCTCTGGCATAAAGGATGAGTAAGATTAAACTATGAGACATTTTTCCGTGCTGTAACAGTGAAGCTCAATGAATCAGGTTTCTCTAACTCCAGAATAGTTGTAAATGCTGTCAGTGCTGGTGCCTTGCCTCTATTAAATCTTCCCAGAGCACTCGCAGAGTGCTGCTGGTGAGGAAATGTTGGATGCCCTCTTAGGAGATGTGCGTGTGACAGCTGAGTGCAAAAACAGAGAAATGGAGAATGACACCGAGCCCGTGGAAGTGGAACAAATGTGAAATATTTCCTTGGGAAGGACAGTTTGGTTTTTGTTCCAGTTCAAAGGTTTGTGTCGTTATCAGTGCCTGGGAGGTGCTGCTGTGAGGGAGCCCAGGCTGGGTCCCAGAGAGGTGCCCTGGCTCAGGGTCAGCCCTGAGCTGCCCCCAGCTCTGATTTTTCTGTCCTGGCAGCATTCCCGAGCTGTGGAGGGACCCTGGGAGGTGCTGGGGTGTGGCTGCCCCTGCTCTGGGTCTGGTGCTGCAGCTGTGACCTGGCCAAACCCTGCTCCAGTTGTTGGGAATGCCCAGCCTGACCAGCAGCAAAGCTTTTCTCTCCTGGGAGTTTCCAGTTTGACCCATGGCTGGAGAGCAGATGTGGCTGCAGATCCTTCCTGTAGCGTTGTCTGTAAGCTGCTTACAGCCCAGTGCCCTCATTTGCAGCAGCCAGGCAGAAATGGGGAATTATGATCAGTCTGAGCTCCCCAAAGGCTGGGCTGGAGCCTGTCCCTGCTCCTTGTGCACCTTCCTGCGGGCTGCAGCTGGGATGTGACACCTGCACTGGGGCTGGCTGAGCTCCTGGCTGGAGCAGGAGCCTGGATCCAGCCTCACTCATGGCTGGTGTGAGTTTGGCTCCTCCAGAGGGTGAAGGATTTGTGCCAACAGGGTTTTTGGTTTTTTTTACTGGGGAGGGCTGTGGGACACCCAGGAGCTGGAGGGGGTCTGAATTCAGTCGCATTCAGTGGCTGGTGTGAGTTTGGCTCCTTCAGAGTCTGAAAGATTTATGCCAACAGGGTTTTTTTTTACTGGGGAGGGCTGTGGGACACCCAGGACCTGGAGGAGGTCTGAATCCAGTCTCACTCAGTGGCTGGTGTGAGCTTGACTTCTTCAGAGGATGAAAGATTTGTACCAACAGAGTTTTTTTGTGCTGGGTAGGGCTGTGGGACACCCAGGAGCTGGAGTGGGTCTGAATTCAGTCTCACTCATGGCTGGTGTGAGTTTGGCTCCTCCAGAGGATGAAGGATTTATGCCAACAGGGTTTTTTTTTTACTGGGGAGGGCTGTGGGACACCCAGGAGCTGGTGATGGGAAGGAAAAAAACAATACTTCAGAGTATAAACCAGCAACTTTCAGACAACTTTCCCATGCTGTGGAAGCATCAGGAAGGAGAGCTGCAGCCCCGTGCAGGGTTGCTGTTTATCTGGGAGGGATCTCAGCGCTCCCAGTGAGGCAGGATGTGAGTGGGAGTCACTGAAATCCATCCCCGTGTGCTGGTGGCACAGCTGGAATCACAGAATTGTCTCTCCATGCTGAGAGCAGCTCCTGCCTTTGACTCTGCCTGTCAGTGCTGTGGTAATTCCATCTCCAAGGGAACTGGGAGCAGAGCTGGGAGCCACAAATTACCTCAAGAAATGACTTTTCCTGAGTAACCGCGGTGCAGGTGGCACGTTTGGAATGAAAGGGGTGCAGAGAAGCAAAAATTCAAATTGCTCAAACTCAAACCTCCTTTAGAAGGAACGTGACAGTTCTGGCAGGCCCTACTTTGTCATTCCAAAATTGAATTTAGGCTAATTAGTTTTGCACCCGAACTCTTCCTGCGCGCTTGAAACGTGCGAGTTTAATTGAATATTATTTAATAGAATAGTTTCCATGGCAACATTTGTGTCACATGTGCCTTGTGCAGAGCCAAATATATTCGGGAGAGAGCTCGCTCTGCCCGACTCTTTCCATCCTTGTAGGGGAGGAGAAGAATTCCCTCAGCCAGGGGTGTGGGGCTGCTGTGCCACACACGGGAGGCTGTCACTACAGAACTGCCCACAGGGCACGGGCACAACCTCCCAGAGCTCTTGGAACCAGGAAAAAATCAGCTTTGCTTTGGGTTCCCAGACCACCAGGAGCTGTGTTTTGGGGAGGAGGACACTCAGTGCTCATGCAGCCACCTCGCAGCTGATTTAGGGATTTATTTATATCTATGGATGGAGCAGGGCTGTTGCTTTATGGCCTCTCTCTGCCTAAAAAATCACTTTTGTTCTCCTGATTTTCAAATTGTGCCTCGTTCTGTGGTACAAAGGAGAAGTGCATCACAGAGATGTTTCCCTGATGGAAAAGCCTGTTCTTGTCTTTCCATTTTTGGGGTGGGTGCATGTGAGCACATCTGAGCTTTCTTTTTAGGTTGGGCTGGCTCAATTAAGAAAAAACAAAGTCAAAACAGGAGCAAATCTTTGGAGTGGAAGGGGTTGTAGCACTGAGAGCTGTACCAGGGAAAAGGCAGCTGAGGCTTTGTGGAGGGTGGGAGGCTCCCAGAGATGTGTGCTGGTTCCAGTCTGTCCTGGTTTCGAATGTCAGGTGTCTGCCAGGGAAAAGCCAGAGCTTCCCTTGGAATGGAGAATGTAAATCCCCTTCCCCTGAATTATTATAATTTGGAAATTAAGCGGCTTTCAGGCAGAAATGTGGGAATAGGAATAACAGTTCTTTGCTAGGAATATTAAAAATTACAAATATAGTGGTACAAGAGAAAAAAACCAAATAAACAAACAAAATAAATCCTAGAAACCCTGACAGAATCAGAACACGACCTGACCCTGTTGGTCAGGGTGTTGGGAGCAGTCCCAATAACTCCTCCTGCAGTGACAGATGTGGTTCTGTGGAGCAGAGATGATCCTGTAGAAGGTCCAGTGGTGCTGAGATGGGTCCGGGCTCCCTCTGGGAATGCAGAGCACACAGGCTGTGCTGCTGTGCTGAATCCCAGGGTTTATCCAGGTGGGAATGCTGGGCTCCTCCCCCTGGGCGGAGCATCTCCCATGGGATGATGTCATTGGATCAGCCCTGCAGTGAGCCTGGATGGCCCATGGACAGCAGAGATCCCCTGGAGGGAGGGTGGGTCCTGGAAGGGATAAAGAACAGAAAATACCTGGTTTTAACAGAAGATATCCCTGAAGAGTTATGAGGGATGGGTCCTCGAAGGGATAAAGAACACAGCCCCACATGGTTTAACAGCAGATATCCCCCAGAGTTATGAGGGATGGGTCCTGGAAGAGATAAAGAACCCTGCCCCACATGGTTTAACAGCTGCCCATTAACAGAACAAACCTGCTCCCTGCCCCTGGAGTTACGAGATAAAGAAAAATCATCTCTTTAACCAGTTCCAACATCAATAGAATAGAGTACATCTTGCACTGAACCCAAAACAGTCTCACACTTGGGTCACCATCCCTGTTCAGGCTGAGCTTCCCCTCCCTGCATCCACTCCTGTGGGATCTGTCCCTGCTGGGGCTGCAGCAGTGGAACTGGAACTGTTCCCTGCTCAGTGTGACCCTCGCTGAGGACAGAAATGGGATCTCTGTGGGTCAGGTTTCTGTGCTGGATGGGCCTGACTGGCCCAAAACATCTTCATGGCATCAGGGGGAAGGAATGTGGTGTCAGGGGTGTCCTCCAGCCTGAATTAGGGCACTCCTGGTAGGGATGTGTAGGAATTCAGTGTTCAGCTTTGCAGCCAGCTGTTTGTTCCTAGGAAATGCTGGAGTGGTGTCAGCAGCACTCAAATATTTCTGGATTGATTAAAAAACTCGGTGAAAAAAACCACTTTTTAATTTTCTGGATTGCCTGCTTTGCTTTGATCAGTGATTTACTGTCAATATTAAACTTTCACCTACCAGGAGGAGGATGTGCAGCCTTGCTGTATTTATTTGAGGGCTGGGTGAGGGTTCCCTGTGGCACAGTGTGAGGCTGAGCTGGGGAAATCCAGCGGTTTTGTCCTGTGGGTTATTCCTCAGGGAGCAGAGCACCAGGGCTGGCTGCACACCCTCCTTCCACATGGGAAAACTTGTGCCTCGTGCTTAAAAATTTGGAGAAACTCCTGCATAAAGCTCAGGACCGTGCTTAGAAATTTGGAGAAACTCTTGCATAAAGCTCAGGACCGTGCTTAAAAATTTGGAGAAACTCCTGCATAAAGCTCAGGACCGTGCTTAGAAATTTGGAGAAACTCCTGCATAAAGCTCAGGACCGTGCTTAGAAATTTGGAGAAACTCCTGCTTAAAGCTCAGGACTGTGCTTAAAAATTTGGAGAAACTCCTGCATAAAGCTCAGGACCGTGCTTAAAAATTTGGAGAAACTCCTGCATAAAGCTCAGGACTGTGCTTAGAAATTTGGAGAAACTCCTGCATAAAGCTCAGGACCGTGCTTAGAAATTTGGAGAAACTCCTGCATAAAGCTCAGGACCGTGCTTAAAAATTTGGAGAAACTCTTGTATAAAGCTCAGGACCGTGCTTAAAAATTTGGAGAAACTCCTGCATAAAGCTCAGGACTGTGCTTAGAAATTTGGAGAAACTCTTGTATAAAGCTCAGGACCGTGCTTAAAAATTTGGAGAAACTCCTGCATAAAGCTCAGGACCGTGCTTAGAAATTTGGAGAAACTCTTGTATAAAGCTCAGGACCGTGCTTAAAAATTTGGAGAAACTCCTGCATAAAGCTCAGGACTGTGCTTAGAAATTTGGAGAAACTCTTGTATAAAGCTCAGGACCGTGCTTAAAAATTTGGAGAAACTCCTGCATAAAGCTCAGGACCGTGCTTAGAAATTTGGAGAAACTCCTGCATAAAGCTCAGGACCCGTCCACTTCAGCAGCAACACTTTTGATTGTGGAAAGCTGGCAGAGAGATTTGAGCTCTCGGGGTTTGCTGTGCTTGATTTTTAATTAAACCCAGTCCTGTGGCAGCTCCATTGAGGAGCCCGGTGCTGCACGTTGCCAGTGCCACGTACTTTGACAAGTTCTGCACAGCTCTGCTTCTGAGAAACCCTGTGGGAGGAGAGGTGGAGTGGGGGAGAGACAATCTGCGGGACTGGAACCATATGGTGGGAGAGATTGGGTGCTGGAATCCGTGTGCCAGAGTTAATGTGGGGATTTCAGAGCCCGAGCCGTGAAAACTGGAAAGAAGGATGATGTAAGGCTGGGGGAAGGGGAAGGAGAAGGGAAAAGTTGTCTGCATCTCTGCTTTATTAATAAAACTCCGTTCACCTCTGCAGCTCCTGGAAGTTGGAGCTGAGGAAAAACTGAACAGATCTCTCAGGCACCAACTTCAACCTGCAGGATATTAATCCCGCTGGAAATTCAGCGTTTTCTGGCGAGCTGCTAGATAAGGTGTCAGAATTTATTCACAGATATTAGGATTCCTCATTGCTTGGAGCTCGTCAGTGGCGGCGGGGCTGGCTTCCAGAACATTCCTTGGGAAGTTGGGCGGGAGGGATCCCAGGGAATGCCAGGCAAGCCTCCAGCAGCTCCCTCTGGGCACTGGGGCGAGAGCCCTGTGGGGTTTGAGTAGCACAGAGCTCATGGGGTGGGAGTTCAGGTCAGTCCTTGTGGGGTCAGCTCTGGGATTGGGGTTGGAGAAGGGTTTGCCATTTGTCACTTGTGTCACTGGGGGATCGGGGGGCTCAGCCTGGCTCTGCAGCCCCCATGGGGGAATTACATTTTGTTTCTTTTAGTGTTTGACTTGTGGGGACAGCATGGAGAGGTAAGGGTCTTAATTTGTTCCTAAAAACCCCACCAAAATCCAAAAAGGACAAAGCTCAGAGCTGTTTATATTTTATTCCTGTTTTTTATTTTTATTCCTGGTTTTCATTTTATTCCTGTTTTTTATTTTTATTCCTGTTTTCATTTTATTCCTGTTTTCATTTTATTCCTGTTTTCATTTTTTTTAATTCCTGTTTTTCCCCCAGAAGATCCTACAGATCGTGGTTTGGAGCATGCAGCTCTTGTTTTGATGCTGGCCCATTTTAGGATGAGGAATGGCTTTTTTTGTGCTTTCCAGCCTGTTTTTAGATAAATTACCTTCCATGTTCTCATTTGGAAGATGGGCTTGGTTTGTGAAGTGGAACAATCAATTCCAAATGTTTTTGTGGACTGAAGTGACTCCTGAACAAGTGCCTCTTACCCAATTTGCAATCTTGTTCTAAAGGTGTTTTATCAACTTTAAAGCAAATCTGACCCTTTTCCCTTTATCCAACACTTTCCTGACTGATCCTGGCTCTCTTTTCCCTATTTGTCTCCCTTTGGTAGGAAAATCTGGGATTTCTGGAGGTGACAGCGCCAGCCCTGCAAAGGTGTGCCAGGGATGATGGTACAGGCAGTGAAATGGAAATAAAACTTAATTATAAACATGTGGAATTGACTCTTGGGTGCTTCTGGTGCCTTTTCATCACCAGATCCTTCCCCAGTGTGAAATTCTCCCACTGCCGTGCACGGGCATTGCCCCGGGGTGAGATCAGGGATAAATAACATTTTACAGAGCCTGTGGAAACTCTTGAAAGAAAGTAACAGATGCAAGGGCTGTGCCTGAGACTGACATCTTCATTTGGGGCTGACATCTTAATTTGGGGCTGACATCTTAATTTGGTGTTTGTGTAGCTCCAGGAGTGCCGTGGAAGATGATGGACTGTTCCATTATCTTTTTGTCTGACTCCATCGAGTGCTGTCAGAAACACCAGTGAGAGTTCAGGCTGTTGAAATGAATATTGGTGAGGGTTTTTTTGGGGTTTTTTTGTTTTACTGATAATAATGTCACTTGTTTCAATCCAGAAGATCAATGGGGTGAAATGAGTGGTGTTCCCTCTCAGTAATGTCAGTGTAGGAGGTTAAATTGTCCCTTTACTCGCTGAGTGATGTTTGTCTGGGGAGCCATCCGTGAATTCTCTGTGTTTGGCAAAGGAGAATTCCCTGGGATGTTTGCTGGGATGTTTGCTGCTGTCCTGAATTAACTCAGCCCGTGGAGTGCAGACTCCTGGCAAACACAAGTGGCTGTTCCCTGTGAAATGTGTATTTTATAGACATTTTTAGTGCAGCTTTCTCGGGTTTGGATCTTCCTAAATGTGAACAAACTCCTGAACTCTGTCTTTACACAGCTGGGACAGGAGAAATTCACCCCCAGAGCTGGGTTTGTCCATCTGAACCCACGTGGAAGCAGCCTGGGAAAGGGCAGGGGGAGTGCAGGGGGCAGTGCCAAAGGGAATTCTGCCAGGGAATTCTGCCTTGGGAATCCTTGTTTTATTCAGAGTCGCTTTGAGTCAATATTGGTCCCTTCCCTTAACTCAAAAGGAGGAAAAAACAAAACAAACAGAAAAATGAAAAGGAGCTTTGTGTCCTGAGGGGCACAGAGCTGGACAGAGAACTCCAGGTGTGCTTGCCAGGCTGGGCATCCCTCCAGATGTGCTGGGGAGAGGGGCAGGACCACTCCAGATGTGCTGGGGAGAGGGGCAGGACCACTCCAGATGTGCTGGTCAGAGGGGCAGGACCACTCCAGATGTGCATCACAGGCCAGGCAGAGGGACAGGACCACTCCAGATGTGCTGGGGAGAGCATGGAGCTGTTTTTCTGTTGGGAGCTGCCTTGGGGGCAGTGAGATGCTGTGATCACCCATCACTGAATTTGTGCTGGGAACACGTCGCTGACAGCCTGTCTGATTATTTTCCCTTTTCGCTTTGCTTTTGGAATCACACTAATTTTGGTGGCAGTTTTGATTTATTTCGAAGCTGCCAGGTGTTCCTTTGGAATGGCTGATGGAGTGTGGGCTGTGAGCAGTTGGCAGGGCTGGTGAGGCTCTGCAGGCAGCCTGAGCTCAGCACAGAGCTGTGGCTCTGAGGGAGGGCTGGGAACATTGCAGAGGGGCTGGAGAGTTGGAAAAGTGGCTTTAAAACCACAGAATGGCTCAGATTTAAATCCAGTTCCA
Organism: Acrocephalus arundinaceus; assembly: GCA_021534815.1. Lineage (NCBI taxonomy): Eukaryota > Metazoa > Chordata > Aves > Passeriformes > Sylviidae > Acrocephalus > Acrocephalus arundinaceus. The sequence continues at coordinate 13,227,800 of JAJEOU010002478.1, read as the reverse complement.
CCCTGGGGTGGAGTGGCAGTGAGACACTCATTTTGAAGGCTTTAGAAAAGCAATGTGTGTTGCTGATTTAGCTGAAAAGAGAAGCTTTGCTGAAATCAGTTCAAGCTTAGAGGATGGTTAAGACAGACCGGATTTTAGATAAGTTATCCCAGATCTAATAACTCGTTGCTTGTCAACTTTATGTTTGTGTAAGTTTGCTTGTAATGAAAACTAGAAACTAATCAATATCCCAGGAATACAAAACAATTGCAAACCTCCTGTTTGCAGAAACAACCGATGAAACAGGCCTGGAAAACAGGAAACAGGGAGTCCTACCAAGGATCCATCAATCATGGATGCATCAAAAGGTTGAAAGTTTAGAAGGAGGAAGACTCATTTTACTTCCTCATTTCTAGTGACCCCTCCCCAGAACAGACCCTGACTCATTTCAGGGAACAAACCACGCATGCTTAATTGCCTTTTTGTTAATTAGCATAGGAAACGGAGAAGAGGAGGTGGCAGGGGTATGAATATGCATTTGTATTTTGTGTATTCAACACTTTGGTGGATAAAAGGCTTTGTAATCACCTGTGACCTTCATAGTGTGCGTTAGGGAAATATCCCAGGGCTCTCCTAATAAACACACACTTTCTAACTTAACTGGTAGAGAGTCTCTTGTCCCTCACACTTGGGTATCGATATTAGATCGATATTCATATTTAATAAATCAGCAGGATGCTCCTGGGTTCTACAGATTAAATAATCTGCTTTTTTTCATTGTCAGTAATTCAGTTCCTGCTCCCTGGTGTTACCCTGAGATGCTGAGAGGTTTGGGTGTCCTCACTGAGGACTAGAAGTAATTTTAAGAGCAAAGTCCTTTCTTGCATCATGTGGTGGTTTCACCTTTATTTTCGTTCACTAAATTTAGATCTAAATGTTTTTCTGCTGTGAGATAGGATTAAGGAGAAAAAGGCAGAACTTAAAGTGAACAGATAGATTTTATTAACACACACTGAAAGGAAGAAAAGAGAAAAAAAAAGAATTGAAACCTTCAAAACACTCTTCCTCCCCCCCATAAACTTTTTGCTTTCCTACAAACAATTCCAAGGTCCTAACAGGGCAATATTCAATATTTCTCTTTAACTAAAAATCAACTGTGTTAACCCATGGCACACTGTTAAATCAAAATAATGAAGGTGAAGTTATCAGAGTCTGCAGCAGTTGCAGAAAACTCCTGACATAAATTCTCTAAGTCCCAAGCAGAAGTGGCGGCAGCAGCAGCCCCTGTGTGTTGTGTCCCTCAGCACATGTTGTAACATTCTCATTTTATTCTATTTTTAGCCAATCAGGCTTAAACACGAATTTCTTACAGCAGTGTTGGACCCATCCTAAGCTAAAATTGATGTACGTTAATATTTGTAAATTCTTACACAAATTCTGGGCATGTAACTCTGTCTGTTCCATCTAGGAATGTTTTAGCAGGGCTGCATTATTTTTGTTGTGACTAGGATTTAACTAACTTTGCAAAAGGCAATGTTGCTGAACTTTAATTTTTATTTTAGATCTTTTTCTTATTACTGTCACAGTCTTATTTGTTTAAGGCACTCAAAAATCCTCTCTTTATTTAAAACTGAGCTTGCATTTTCACCTCGTGTCTGGGTGGATTTATGTATTTTATGGATTTATGGATTTATGTACCTGAGTTTCTTGGGAGGTTTTGACTCAGCCCTCACATCTTTGGACACCCCTGGGCCCAGGGGGATTTGTACCCCAACAATCCCACAGAGGGGCACCTCACAGCCCAGAATTCCTGGCTGGAATTCCCATTCCAAGGCAATGGATGGAGCTCCCGACAGCTTGGGCACTTGTGTGGGCCTGATATTTCTGAGGCTGACAGAATTTTTAGCCTGCTAACATTGCTAGCTCTGAAACCTTCTCCACAAGCTTTCTTCTCAAAACAATCTTGGAAAAACAACGTTTCTTTCTCAGAACAATCTTTTTCCAGGTGGAGTTTTGCTGTTTCTCTGGTTTAACCAATTAGAGAGGTGTTCCTGTTCACCAATCACATTGAGTTTGCATCAGAACAATTTATAAAATAATTGTAAGAATTATACAATAAAGCTTTTTCTGTGCTCTTTGCCTTCTGAAATATTCCTGGAGCCGATCATCTTTATTTCATGTCCAACAGCAACGCTCTTGTTCTCTCTAAACTTCTGAGCCCACAGCTGGCTCAGGGTTTAACTCCTCTGGGTGCTGGGGACATCCAGGCCAGTGGAGGTGCCAAAGTTGATCCTTTTGTGTCCCCAGATTTACCAGAGATGCTGGTTGGTGTTCAAAAAGGCTTCCAGCAAGGGGCCCAAGAGGCTGGAGAAGTTCTCAGATGAACGAGCTGCTTACTTCAGGTGCTACCACAAGGTAAGGCACAAAATGTTCTCAAACTTTTATTCCTTGATGTCATACCAAGAATAAAATCTTATAACATAAATAATAAATAAATATAAAATAGAAAATAAATATAAAATATAAATATTTTTATAAAATAGATTTATAAAATACAAATATATAAATATATAAACACACACATTTATATTTATATTTATATTTATATTTATATTTATATTTATATTTATATTTATATTTATATTTATATTTATATTTATTTTATTTTATTTTATTTTATTTTCATATTTATAAAATTTTTATATTTATATTTATGTTCATATCTATATATTTATATCTATATCTATATCTATATTTACAACTATTTATAACTATATTTATAACTGTATTTATATTTATCAAACTATAAATCTAAATCTAGATATAGATATAAATATAAATAATGAAAGGTTTGTGTATTAGTTAGCCTGAAATTTGACATTTTTTTTAACTCTTAAGGTCCTAAACCTTTGTGTGTGCTTTCATTCAGTGAAGCAGAATGAAAAATAAATGTTCTTTGCAGCAAACATCTTCCTAAGCAAGTGGAAAATGATTTTATTGTTAAAACATTTGGCCTTCTTCTCCTCAGCCCTTTAAAATCACATCTGGAATACTTTGCAGTGGCTCCTGCTCTTTATATTTCCAAGAACATCCATCCCAGGGAACTTGGGAATTCCAAAAGCCCTTGGAGGTTCCCATTTTCCTGGGATTTTTGGCTCTGTGGGATGACAGGAGCCAGCCTCAGACGTGAAGGACATTTTTACAGCAATGATGTAAAGCTCAGTGAAATTCACTGGTGGTAACAGAGTGAGGAATTTCCCTCCTGCCCCTGCTCTGGAATGATTCACATTTCATATTCACCCCAGAATTTCCACGTGCTGTTCTCCTGGACATGGAGGTGGGGATAAAAACCTTTTAATTCCTAATAATTGTAGGTGAAAGCTGCAGGTGAGGAGTTCTGGGCATTAATTCCCAGGAGCTTGAGGCTGCTCTGAACTCACTCTGACATTTAGGGGAAATCCAGAGGGAATCCTGCCCCTGGATCCTGCATGCCATGGAATCTGGAGCTGATTGGTCATAAAATTCCTGCCTAATTCTAATAAGTCAGGCCCAGAAATAATTCACATTTCTGTTAGGCAACTCTCAGAAATAATGAGGTTTTATTATTTTTTTTCTTTTCTGTGTGAGGTTTGCACAGTGTGTGTGAGAACTCCCAGTTCCATGTGAAATACTGCATTTATTTTATTTATTTTATTACATTTATTTTATTTATTTTTTTACATTTATTTTTTTACATTTATTTTATTGCATTTATTTTATTACATTTATTTTATTGCATTTATTTTTTACATTTATTTTTTACTTTTTTTTACATTTATTTTTTACATTTATTTTTTACATTTATTTTTTACATTTATTTTTTACATTTATTTTTTACATTTATTTTTTACATTTATTTTTTACATTTTTTTATTACCTTTATTTTATTACCTTTATTTTATTACCTTTATTTTATTACCTTTATTTTATTACCTTTATTTTATTACCTTTATTTTATTACCTTTATTTTTTACCTTTATTTTTTACCTTTATTTTTTACCTTTATTTTTTACCTTTATTTTTTACCTTTATTTTTTACCTTTATTTTTTACCTTTATTTTTTACCTTTATTTTTTACCTTTATTTTTTACCTTTATTTTTTACCTTTATTTTTTACCTTTATTTTTTACCTTTATTTTTTACCTTTATTTTTTACCTTTATTTTTTACCTTTATTTTTTACCTTTATTTATTACCTTTATTTTTTACCTTTATTTTTTACCTTTATTTTTTACCTTTATTTTTACCTTTATTTTTTACCTTTATTTTTTACCTTTATTTTTTACCTTTATTTTATTACCTTTATTTTTTACCTTTATTTTTTACCTTTATTTTTTACCTTTATTTTTTACCTTTATTTTTTACCTTTATTTTTTACCTTTATTTTTACCTTTATTTTTACCTTTATTTTATTACATTTATTTTTACCTTTATTTTTTTACATTTATTTTTTACCTTTATTTTTTACCTTTATTTTTTACTTTTTTTTTACATTTATTTTATTTTATTTATTACATTTATTTTATTACATTTATTTTATTACATTTATTTTATTTACATTTATTTTATTATAACTCTGCCCATGATTGATGCAAATTGTGCTTTTTCCACTGTGTTAATGCAATGTATGAGCAGCACCTTGGGTTAGTGGCTATGAAATCCTGGAGGAACCTCAGTGAGGCTGGAATTTCTTCTCTTCTTTCATGGAATTCCCAAGGTCAGCCCCAGTTTTGCAGGTGTTTTGGAGCCTGGATCTGCAGAGGGAGGCACACAAACCCTCACTGGCTCACAGGGATTTTCACTTTTAAGCCAAGCTCAGTCTCTACTTAACACTCACTCCATTTCCAGCTATTGCCTCTCCTCTAAATCTGATTTCTGCATTTCCCTGGTAGCTGATTTGACAGGAATGAGTGAGGATCAGAGTCCAAAGGCAGCCAGTGAGAGCTGGCACAAAATTCTGTGTGGTTTTAATCAGAACTTTGTCAATCCCATGGACAGAACCCCAAAATCACCCAGCCCCACCTCGGGGACACCTCCCCTATCCCAGGCTGCTCCAAGCTGAGCCTTGGACACTTCCAGGGATGCTCTGGCTGATGAAAAATGGGAAAATTTAGATTTTCTGGAGGTTTTTATGGATTTTGAGAACATTCCCAGGCAGGCAGGGAACTGAGAGCAGGGATGGTGAGTGAGGTTTGGAGTCAGCAGCTCCCCACACTGACAGGTCACCTTTAATTTTAACAGACCTCACTGAGAGGGAGCTAATGAATATTAAATGGCATTTCTGGGCAAAATGTGCTCGTTTATAAAGAGCACAGGTGGATAAAAATGAGGGTTTTTCTTTTAAAAAAAGCCTTGTAAATGTGTGAAATTTAAATGTGGTGAATGATGGAGCTTCTGAGGGTATTAAATATGAGCTGCTGGAAAAAGAAAAGTGTTCAATGTCAGCTGCTGCTCTGTGTTAGGCTGTAGTTGAATGATTCTTATGAAAATCATAATTATTGATAAAAACACCCAAAAAACCACAGCAGTGTCTTCAACACTCACTGCTTCCCACCTGCTTTTTATTGATGAAAACTTTGGTGCTGTTATTTATAAAAATGTTGGGATTTTGGTGCTCAAACCCCGTGCAGAGCTCTGGGGTGGTCCCTGCTGTGCTGCCAGGGCAGAGTTGCACTCTCAGCTCCGTGCTGTGACAACTCTGGTGGGCAGGAGAAGTTAATCCTAAAAAAAACCCCAAAACCAAACCCAGTGAAGGTGTCAAGTGTGCCATGAGCCTGTGCTAACAAATCCAAAATTCAAAACCTCACCTGCACCTCCCCAGGGTTTCAGGAATTCAGCAGGACACAGTTTTTATTGGGATATTAAGGATTCTATTGGCACGTCACAAAATCAGAAGAAATAAGAATTTTTTTCTTTAAAATGATCTCCTGCCTGGGCTCTGGAGTGATTCTGAAATGCTGCTGAAATATCCAAAAACACCTGAGGAGCCTCGCTGAGCCCATCAGCCTCGGGAGAGGTTTAATTCATCATAGAACCGTGAAGGGTGGAGAAGGAAAATGATGGATGGAGCTCATTTCTCTGCAGCACCTGCCTCCTTCACTCAGGTGTTTCCTTCTGAGCCTTTCCTTTCCTTTTTTTTTATTTTATTTTTCTGGGCTGGATTAAAGTGCAAAGTTCTTTGATTTATTGGTGCAGAGGGCTGACAGAGGGGCTTGTGGTGGCACCAATCCCCGGGGCTGAGAGTGCAGCTCCTTCCCTTCCCCACATGAATTTTGGGTCCCCAGCACTGTCTTGGTTATTTTTCTTCTGTTTTTTACTTCTTCTGAGAGTTCTTCTTATGATTTGTTTCTGTTCTTTTGGGGAGTCCCATTTGTTTGTGTTTGAATTTGTCCTTGTGTGCAGCTCTGAGTTTGGAATCCTCCCACTGGAGGTGCAAAACAGAATAAGCACTTTTTTTTCTTTTTTTTCCCTTTCTTTTTCTTTTTTTTTTCCTTTTTTTTTTAATGTAATATGAACCTTTAAATTCTTTCTAATCTAATCTTGCTCTATTTTTTAAAAGTGGAAAGGTCACAGTGCCCTAAAATAAAGCTCACGTGAGAACTCTCATCTGCAGCTTTTGGAGTGAGCTGGGAATTTGCACACACCAAGAAAATTGCCCACTTAATTCCTTTGGTCCCACGAGGGAGGGAAATAATTACGATCCAGGCTACAAAACCTGCACAGAGAGTTGCTTTTTCAGGAATGATTTTCACTTTTTCAACGTAAATAAGCAACCACAAATGGCCACATTCTTGGTAATTCTTGAACAAAATCATACTGGAGGAAGGAAGAAATTCTCATTTCTTTTGACTTTGTGATGTGCCAGAAGAATCCTTAACATTGCAATAAAAACTGAATTAATTGTGTCCTGCTGACAGGAGCACACCGAGCCCTGGAGGGGTTCTGGGGTTTAATCCGATTGTGTTAATCTTGCCTTGAAACAGCAGAAGTCATTTAAAGAGCCTTTTCTGTCTGCTTATGGAATAATCCCTTTGGAAAATTGGATTGTGGAACTTTAATTGTTTTTTTTTCCAGGCAAAACTTGTATTGATAACAAATGAAATGTTTCAAGTGTGACCACTCTGCCAAGAAGGAGCTGTTGAATGTTTCTTTTAATGATTGCTATCATTGGTTAATAATGCAATTAAATAATGCAACTTAGCTGGGAGTGAGGCGTCAGGGGCAGGGAGTTAAGAGAATTAAAAGGGAACTTTTCTGGGGGTTTAAAACTAAATTCCATGAGAATTCCACTAAGTGAAGGCTTGTGGAATGTTTGTGAGGAGGACAGGAGAGAAGGGAGAAGAAGGGAAAAGAGAGAAAAGAGGAGAAAAGAGAAGAAGAGCAGAGTGAAGAAGAAAAGAGAGAAGAGAATAAGAAGTAAAAAGAGAAAAAAAGAGAAGAGAATAAGAAGAAAAAAGAGAAAAAAAAGAGAAGAGAAAAGAAGAAAAAAGAGAAAAAAAAGAGAAGAGAATAAGAAGAAAAAAGAGAAAAAAAAGAGAAGAGAAAAGAAAAAATAAAAGAGAAGAAAAGAGAAAAGAGAAGAAAAGAAAAGAGAAGAGAGAAGAGAAGAGAAAAGAAAAAATAAAAGAGAAGAAACGAGAAGAGAAGAAAAGAAAAAAGAAAAGAGAAGAGAGAAGAGAATAAGAAGAAAAAAGAGAAGAGAAGAGAGAAGAGAATAAGAAAAAAGAGAAGAGAAGAGAGAAGAGAATAAGAAAAAAGAGAAGAGAAGAAAAAGAAAAAAGAGAAAAGAAAAAAGAGAAAAGAAAAACTAAAAGAGAAAAGAAAAGAGAAGAGAGAAGAGAAAAGAAAAAATAAAAGAGAAGAAAAGAAAAGAGAGAAGAGAAGAGAGAAGAAAAGAAAAGAGAAGAGAGAAGAAAAGAAAAGAGAAGAGAGAAGAGAAGAAAAAAGAAAAGAAAAAAGAGAAGAGAAGAGAGAAGAGAAGAAAAGAAAAAAGAAAAGAGAAGAGAGAAGAGAAGAAAAGTAAAAGAAAAGAAAACAGAAAAAGAGAGAAGAGAGAAGATCAAACTGTTTTGGCTTTTAGGTCCCTCCCAGCCAATCCCTTCCATGATTTTATATAAATTGGATCTGTTATTTACACTTAGCAGGTTGGAGATGTGCAGACAGATCCTGTAAGCAGGAGTGAGCAATAACATTTCCCATTAAATGTTCCCCTGGGGTTTCCTGGGAAATGTTTTATCCGTTCTCATCATGGGGGCAATTTTCAGCAAACCAAGGCAAGAGCCATGAATCCTTCATTAAATTAAAAACCGAGGTGCTTGAGAACTCTTGTGTAGGCAATAAAAACAATCCCATGGAGCTCTGAAATGCTCCCCGTGTTTGGGAGTTCTGCACTAATTCAAACAATGCTTGGAATGCTGAGGAGCAGTTTTTAGGGAATTGCTTTTTTGGTGTGTTTTCCATGGGAATGGGAGGGAGGAAGAATTTTGGCTGAGTGGATCTGTCAGGCTGGAGCTCTGCTTGTTCTGTCAGCTGGGAGATGATGGATTAATCCCTGGTCCTGGTTCACAACTCACTCACTGCACAGATCTGCAAGTATTTTTAAAATTTATAGATATAATATAAATAATATAAAATATAAAAATTTAAATAGAAAATATAAGTTATATATGTAAAACTTATATATAAATTTATATATAGATAAATTTTTAATCTATAAAATATATAAAATATATAGAAATATATTATTTAATATATATAATTATTTATATATTATATATATATTATTTATATAATATATATTATATATATATTATATATATTTTAAATATATTTATAATATATATTATATAAATATATAAAAATATATATAATATATATTTTTTATATTTTTTTATATTTTTTTTTTTTTTTTTTTTTTTTTTTTTTTTATATTATAATATATTTATATATATTATATAAATATATAAAATTATATATATATATATATTTTTTTTCATCTAATCAAATGCATTTCAATTCTATGGATTGTCATCCTAATCCAAAGGAGGCTTGGAAGGGAAAAGGAGGGGGAAATATGCAAAGAGAGGTTTTTACACCTCAACAAAATATCATTCTTGTGATTTCTCTGGTAATATTGTCTTAACTGATATTTGTGGTTTGACCCCCATTTTAGAATTAGGTTGATAAACCCATTTTAGAATTAGGTTGATAAATATACATTAGCTCCTGATCTCAGATAAATAAAACATACAGGAATTAAACTAACCACAGAACACTTGTTTTGCTAGAGCCTGGCAGGAGGAGAGCTATTTTAAAATAAAAAAAAAAGAAAAAAAGAGGGAAAAAACCCAAACTTCAGCCTGAAATATTTGCAGGTGTTTTGGGAGCGTGGGGGTGTTTGCAGGCTCAGTGTGAGCCCCAGGAGGATGTGCCAGACAGTTTGGGACCATCTGTGGTGCCAGGGGAGGCTGCTCACCCAGCCGGGCTGGGCAGGGCATTGCTGGCTGCCACAGCAGGGCAGAAATCCTGATTTTTCCAGAGGGTTTCTCCCCTGGGAGAAGGAATTGGATAAAGCTGTGGGTGGTGGCAGGAGCAATCTCAGAGCTCCCCTCACACGGGACATCGTTAAGGTTTTGGGGCATCTTCATTGAAGACAAAGGTGATGGGAAATGGATTTGTTGGGAATTCTCAGAGCCTGGCAGAAGGCTCACGTGGTTTTGTGTCTCTGTGTGCAAACTCTGAGATAAAATTTGTTCACTTAGAAGTGCCATGGGATAGCACAGACATTGCTGAGAGAGAAATGGAGCTGGAAACAAACTTCAAATGATGGCCTTGCAAACAGGCCAGATATTTTGGAGAAATAGAACTGTGGAAGGTGAATATACGGAACACAAAACAAAATAAATGCTGTTATTCCTATTCCCATCTCTTTACCTGAAAGCCCCTTAATTGCAAAATTATGATAATTTGGAGGGAAGGAGTTTACATTCTCCATTCCAAGGGAGGCTCCAGCTTTTCCCTGGCACGCACCTGTTTTTCAAATCAAGACAATTCCTGATTTCTCCTCCATCCCATTTCTGAAGGTTTTGAGCAGATTTCAGGTGAGGCTGTGTACATCCTTCTGAATCTCTTGATAAATACAACAGCAAACAATTACTAAAGGGTTATTCTGCTCTTTGAGCTTCTGATTGCTAAAGTTAAAACAACAGGGGTTTGAAAAGCAAAAGGGCTTTTATAAAGTAAAATAAAATCTAATATATATAAATAAAATATATATTACATATATAATAACTATTATATACAATATATATATTATATTTTATAAAATAAAATATTTATAAATACTCGAACTAGAATTTATCTATCTTTCCAAAAGGCAAAGCTACTTGAACTTTAAACTAGGCTTTAGGCTTTCTCTTACTAGCTTGAATACAGGCACTTGAAATCCTCTATTTATTTAAAATTAACTTGCATTTCTACTTCACATCTGTGCAGGTTTATGTATTTATTTAGATTTTCTGAAGGTTCTAACTCAGTTCTCACATTTCTGGGCACTCCTGGGCCTGTGTGGATTCATGTTCCAATATCCCTGGAATATCCCTGGAACTGGGAAAGGCCAAGGCAGCCTCAGCCTCTGGGGCAGCTCAGGGGCCACCAGGAAACCTGGAGGTGCAGGAGGAGACTTTGAGGTGCTGCTCGTGGGTTTGTGATCTTCTTTTCCTCTGTTAGAGCCAGGATTAAATGCACAGGAGGAGCAGTTTTGTGTTTGGACTCAGTGTTTATTAATTCTTATCTATAGCACAGCCTCACAAGCTGTGAATTCCAGCCAACAAGGTAGCAAATGGCTCTGTCTGTAACTCTTTCCAAGGTTAATTAAGCATAAATTATCCAATAACAAGATGACACCTGTATTATTTATACTTTTAGCCCAATAATCAAATACCCGGGGTCCACAATGCAGACTTTGTCACCCAGTTAGAAAAATCCTCACACTGTCACACTGGTGTCTTGTAGAGCTGACACAACTGGAGTGGGAAGATGGAATTTCCCATGGAATTCCCCAGGTGATTCCTGGCATGGCTGCATCTCCTCAAGAGCCATCACAGAGATTCAGAGCCTGCTGATGCTGCCTCACCTTTTTCCTCCCTCTTTTCCCTCCTCTCCTCCCCTTGCCCAATCCAAGGATGGACAGATCTCTTCCCAAGCTCCTCATTCAAATCCCAAATTGTGTTTTTCCAGGTCACGGAGCTCAATAACGTGAAGAATATCTCGAGGCTGCCCAAGAGCACAAAGAAACACGCAGTGGGCATTTATTTCAGTGATGACACCTCCAAAACCTTTGCTTGTGACTCAGGTGGGTGGAAATGGCCACGCTCCTCAGAAAACCTCGGAGCACTGATTGTGAAATTGTAAATATTATGTACCTACACGCAGATTTTCTGGGCATTTATACAGAACTTGAGGCAGATGAGTGGTGCAAGGTGCTGCAGATGGAGTGCCTGGGAACACGAATTAATGACATCAGCCTTGGAGAGCCTGACTTGTTGGCATCTGGAGTAGAGAGGGAGCAGAGTGGTAGGTACAGAAATATTGACCTTTTGCATTTTTAATTGCGTTGTTTTCAAGCCTTTTAGGCAGTTCATAACGATATTAGAAATAAATAATTTCTCTCCTCAAAACTGTTTTTCCAAGCCTTCCTTGCTGTTTTTTGGGGGGGTTGGTTTGGGGGTTTATTTTTGGCTTTTGGTTTTGGTTGCCACAAGAGATAATAAAGAAGTTTTCTAGAATTATTTTGGAGTAGCACTTCCCTTTCTCAGATGAGTTAGTTCTCCTGGAGATGGGAACCATTTGTTGTGTGGGGTTTTTTTGGTGAGATGTCAGCGACCGAGGCTTTGTAAAGAGAATAATAAATAACAGTAATTACATGCAAAACCTGAGCCCGTGGCTACTCCACTTCCTGTGCAAATGAGCTCATTACCTGCACCAGCAATGGATTTATTCACACACACAACTCCATGAGCTGTTTGCAAATCCCAGGATTATGCTGGTGCACTTCTCCTCAGGCTCTGAGTGCACACACACAAATATTTGATGCCCTTTGGGTGCAGCGTTTGACTGCCCCAAACGTGGAGTTCACAGAGTTACAGGAAGGAATTCTTTGTGTGGGAATGAATAGCTCTAAGTGGAAATTAAATCAGAAATAGAGATGGAAAATAGGAAATTCCTTGATTGACTTGCACATGTGCTGGGCAGGGATTTTAGACTAACCTTTTGTTTTTCTCCCAGAGAGATTCAATGTGTATTTGATGCCATCCCCTAATTTAGATGTGCATGGGGAATGTACCTTGCAGATAACATTTGAGAATATCTGTCTTTGGGACATCCACAATCCCAGAGTCAAACTCGTCTCTTGGCCGCTGAGCGCCCTCCGGCGCTACGGGCGGGACCCGGCCTGGTTCACCTTCGAGGCGGGCAGGTAGGTGGGAGGATTTGCTTTTCAGCCATTCCCAGAGGGCTTCCAAGGATAAAATGTGGGAATTGTGGGTTTGTTATCTCCTTTTCTGCTGTTTGATCCGGGATTAAATGCTCGAGAGGTTCAGTTTTCATGTTCGAACTCAGATGTTTATTAATTCTTATCTCTATTACAGTCCCACAAGCTGTGAGTTCTACCTAACAAAGTTAAAAAAATGACTCTGTCTCTAACTCTTTCCAAGGTCTTTAAGCACAATTTGTCCAGTTAGGAAATGACACCTAAATTATTTTTACTTTTAACCCAATAACCAACCACCCCTGGCCCGCAATGTGGATTTTTCTACCCAATTACAAAATCCCACCCAGACCCATGAAGAAGAAGGAGAAGGACTCAGCCTCTGCCCTAAATCCTCCATCTTGCTTTATATATCTATTACTGTATTCTAAACCCTTAAACTCTGAGTTTTCCACACTGTGATATCACACACTTCTATCCAAACTGCACACCCACAACCCCAGTTCTATTATTTAATTTTGGGAGCCTTTTCCACAGCCTCAGGTCAGTGCAGTGTTTGCTTGGGGGTCAGTGCCTGTCAGCACAGAAATCTGAAATTCTCAGTGCCCAGGGTTCCAACAGTGTGGGAAATGGATTTGTAGGGAATTCTCAAAGCCTGGCATAAGGCTCACATGTTTTTGTGTCTCTGTGTGCAAACTCTGAGATAAAATGTGCTGACTTAGAAATTCCATGGGATAGCACAGACATGGCTGAGAGAGAAATTAGAAACAAACTTCAAATGATGGCCTTGCAAACAGGCCAGATATTTTAGAGAAATAGAACTGTGAAAGGTGAATATATGGAACATATAAAGATGAAAATAGAACTATGAAAGATGTATTGTAGCAAGACCCATGTGAGGTATTTTAATGGCTGATTGTGATGATGATGATTGGCTTAGAAGCATTAACAGCATTGTGTGGTAAAACCTGATGGGTCAAAAATTGCTTATAATGGATTGGAATTAGGAAATAGTTTGGGTTCTGATTGTGATGGGGTGAATTGTAACATCTGCACCATCTCACCCTTCACACGAGGCTGAAAATAGAACAAAAATTTTTTAAAATGCCTCTCTGGCAACAATAATGGAGCTGATCTTCAGCCAGAGGCCAGTCTGGACCCATTGCTTCAAAAAAAAATTAAAATATTTTAACAAGTATAACCCCCCCCAAAAAAAACCCCAAAACACTGAAACAAATATAAACCCCAGTTAAAATGCTGAAACAAGTATACATCCCCAAAAAAATCCAGGTAAAAATTTGTATTTATTGTTTCAAGGGGAAGACAAAAGTCTGCAGAACTCATTAAAAGTCCAAAGGGGGAAGACAAATTAATCCTGCCTGGCACAGATTCCAGATAGAGCCTAAATATAAAAAATCTGGGTCTTGAGCAGGAACTCTCCAGAGCTTTTGCACTTGTGAAGGAACCAGCTGAGTCTGTTTGGAGAGAGCAACCCAAACATGGCCTGGAACAGTAAATGGCACCAGGGCTGCAGAGAGGCATGGGCAGGAATGATGTCATTTAATTTTTACCTTTTTTTCTTTTCTGTGTTCCCTGTATTTTTGGTGGTTTTAACTGTTTGTATCTATTTGTAACTCTGTAACCTATTGTTTTAATGCCTACTTTTCCCAGTGATTTTCCATGGCCTTTCCCTAGGCAGAAAGACAAAACAAATCCCAGAGCTCCAAGCCTTGGGGGTACAAGGCTGTCTTGGTTTTTCCTGGGAACTGAATTTAAGAACAAATTTTTAAGATACATTTCATGGGCAAACTACAGCCAGTGCCAAGGGAAGGGGATCGACCTGGAGGGGATTGCATCAGCACTTGTCCTCCTAATGAGGGCTTTTTATTAATTATGCTAATTTCTTAGAGCCTATAAAATGTACTCACGCTTTTGTGGGCATAACCGCCCCTGAAAGGCTTCAGATAAAGATTCTCTTTTATATTCCCTCCTTACTAAAATGATCTCGAGTTCCATTTGCAGGCTGAGGGAAGGGGGACAACTCTGTCCCCTCCCCAGCCCCTCTGTTTGCTCCGCCCTCGTGCAGGAGCGTTTTTGGGGAGGTTTTTCTGGAAACTTCCATCCCCCCGTGGCTGCCCTGTGCCCTTGCCTTGGCAGGATGTGTGACACGGGAGAAGGGCTCTTCATCTTCCAGACCAGGGATGGGGAAGCCATCTACCAGAAGGTTCACTCGGCCGCGCTGGCCATCGCCGAGCAGCACGAGCGGCTGCTGCAGAGCGTCAGGAGCTCCATGGTACGGGGTGGGGTGGGATGGGATTGGGATTGGGATTGGGATCGGGATTCCACACTGGGCAGCAAGCAAAATTTGTGCTGCTTCAGGGGGATTGTTATTATTATTGTTATTGTTATTGTTATTATTGGAATTCCACACTGGGCATCAACCAAAATTTCTGCTGCTTCAGGGGGATGATGATGATGATGATTATTATTATTATTATTATTATTGGGATTCCACACTGGGCAGCAAGCAAAATTTGTGCTGCTTCAGGGGGATTATTATTATTATTGTTATTGTTATTATTGTTATTATTGGGATTCCACACTGGGCAGCAAGCAAAATTTGTGCTTCTTCAGGGGGATGATGATGATGATGATTATTATTATTATTATTATTGGGATTCCACACTGGGCATCAACCAAAATTTGTGCTGCCTCAGGGGGATGATGATGATGATGATTATTATTATTATTGGGATTCAACACTGGGCATCAACCAAAATTTGTGCTGCTTCAGGCAGACTATTATTATTATTATTATTATTATTATTATTATTATTATTATTGGGATTCCACACTGGGCAGCAAGCAAAATTTGTGCTTCTTCAGGGGGATGCTGATGATGATGATGATGATGATTATTATTATTATTATTATTGGGAATCCACACTGGGCATCAACCAAAATTTCTGCTGCTTCAGGCAAATTATTATTATTATTATTATTATTATTATTATTATTATTATTATTATTATTATTATTATTATTATTATTATTATTATTATTATTATTATTATTATTATTATTATTATTGGGATTCCACACTGGGCAGCAACCAAAATTTCTGCTTCTTCAGGGGGATTATTATTGTTATTGTTATTATTGTTATTATTGGGATTCCACACTGGGCAGCAAGCAAAATTTGTGCTGCTTCAGGGGGATGATTATTATTATTATTATTATTATTATTATTATTATTATTATTATTATTAATTTCTGCTTGATTATAAAATTTAGGGCAATATGCATAACTGGAATTCCTGCTCAAGGATAAAAGCAAGGACACACACACACATTCCTCGATGTTTATGGGTGCAAAATTATCAATGTGTGAATGATAATGAGACTGTCAGTGCACAGCCTCACCAATTTCCTGGGATTAATCAGCATCATGAGTTTGTCTGGAAGCATTTCACATCAATCTATTTGCAAAACAGATTTATTTGCTCACTTTTCCGTTTGCTGAGCAGTGTCTGTGCCCCAGGGATGCTTTGGGAGGAATTGGACACTTTGATTCTTTCAGGAACATGAGGGGAGCTCCTCTGCTGATCCATGTTTGCCCAGTGAAATATCAGCTAACACCATCTTCCCTGGGTTTTACTTTTTCCTTTAAAACCAAGAACCTCTCAGCTGTAGTTAATGAAGGGAGTTCTTGTTCAAAAATATCTAAATTTATCTTCAGTGGAGACAGATGGATAGATGAGACGAGTACTCAACAGTGCCTAAATTAAGCAGATTAAAATTAACCCAGCCTAGGTCAGCATAACTTCAGCAACATTTGTAGCCCAGCAGGGTCAGAAGTGATGGGGGAACCTGTTGAGAGAACAATTTCATTTTCAGACAGCAGGGATCAGTCCTGAAAGGACAGGGAATAGGGTTACAGGCAGCTTCGAGTTTGTTTGCTTTGGTTTATGCAATCACATCTTTAACAAATGATCTAAAATCTTCATTTCCAATCTCACCCAGACCCACCAGAT
Organism: Acrocephalus arundinaceus; assembly: GCA_021534815.1. Taxonomy (NCBI): domain Eukaryota; kingdom Metazoa; phylum Chordata; class Aves; order Passeriformes; family Sylviidae; genus Acrocephalus; species Acrocephalus arundinaceus. The sequence continues at coordinate 13,211,262 of JAJEOU010002478.1, read as the reverse complement.
GCAGAGCTGCTGTAGATTCCAACAGGCAGCAGCTGCACAACCTCTAAAAAAGCTTTTTCACCAACACTGTGTCCCAAATCCAGTTTTATCAACCCTGCAGCGCCAGCTTTTTGCAGTGCTGGTGCTGTCCCACTGCTGCAGGCTGTGGGAAACAGGAAAAGCAGAAAACTCTCAGAGCTCTGTGTAGATGCAGGCTGAGAGATATAAAGATACAAGACCAAGGACATGAAATAATGGAATTGTGTTTCTGTGCTCTGTAGGGTTAGGCCTTAGCAAGCAGAAAAATCTGTCAAGCAAGATCAGGGAGAAGTTTAATAATGAGGCTTTGTGCTTTGTTTATAGAGGAGGATAAAAAGTTTCTGAATAGCAAGAAATATAAAACTTCCATGGATTAGGACAGACATTGTTAAAAGAGAAATAGAACTGGAAACAAGTTTCAAAGGATGGCCTTGCAAATAGACTTTAGATACTTTGGAAAAGTAGAACTATGAAAGGGGCATTGTAGTAGTGCCCACGAGGGGTAATTTTAGATGATTGGTTTTAAGGCATTAACAGCATTGTGTGGCAAAAGCTGATAGGCCAAAAAACACTTATAATGGATTGGAATTAGGAAATAGTTTGGCTTCTGATTGTGATGGTGTGAATTGTAACATCTGTACTGCCTCACCCTTCTCATGAGACTGAAAATGGAACAAAAGTTTTTAAAACGCCTCTCAGGAGCCTCATCTCTAGGTCAGAAAAAACATTCCTGTAGTTTTAATGCTTGGTTGTAGTTTTAATGCTTGGTTTCTGCAGATGTCAGTAAGCTCTTAACAATTTGCTATTGGCTGAAAAGTTTTTAAAGAGCCTTTAACACAGACAAACTCTGGCTGCTGCAGGCAGACAGGAGCTGGTGCCAGCTCTCAATTGTCCCACCCTGCACTGAGGCTGATGCTGCAGTAACACCTCGAGGAACATTCCCCAGCCGTTGTTTTGGGAATATTTTAATCCATATTTCCATCCCTGTGTCCTGCCTTGCAGCTGCAGCTGAAGAGGAGCGAGCGGGCCGTGTCTCTGGGCACCGTGGTGCCCCTGCCCCGCAGCGCCTACTGGCACCACATCACACGGCAGCACAGCACGGGGCAGCTGCTGGGGCTGACAGGTGAGCACGGACAGGGAAAGGGATTGACAGGGAAAAGGGATTGACAGGGAAAGGGATTGACAGGGAAAGGGATTGACAGGGAAAGGGACTGTCAGGGAAAGGGACTGTCAGGGGAAGGGCACTGCCAGGGAAAGGGGACTGCCAGGTGAGGGACTGACAGGAAAAGGGACTGACAGGGAAAGGGGATTGCCAGGTGAGCACTGACAGGGAAAAGGGACTGACAGGGAAAGGGGATTGCCAGGGAAGGGCATTGCCAGGTGAGGGGCACTGCCAGGTAAAGGGGGCTGTCAGGGAAAGGACACTGCCAAGTAAAGGGAACTGCCAGGTAAGGACTGCCAGGGAAAGGGGATTGTCAGGTAAAGGAGTCTGCCAGGGGAGGGGACTGGCAGGTGTTGGGCACTGACAGGTGTTGGGCACTGCCAGGTGAGGGGCACTGCCAGGGAAAGGGGATTGTCAGGGAAAGGCACTGCCAGGTGAGGGGGACTACCAGGTGAGGGGGACTGTCAGGGAAAGGGGCTGTCAGGTAAGGACTGCTAGGGAAAGGGGACTGCCAGGTGAGGCACTGCCAGGTGAGGGACTGGCAGGTGAGGGGGACTACCAGGGAAAGGGCACTGCCAGGGAAAGGGCACTGCCAGGTGAGGCACTGTCAGGGGAGGGACTGGCAGGTGAGGGGGATTACCAGGGGAAGGGCACTGCCAGATAAAGGGCACTGCCAGGGAAGGACTGCCAGGGAAAAGGGGCTGTCAGGTAAAGGATTGTCAGGTAAAGGGGGCTGTCAGGGAAAAGGGGCTGTCAGGTAAGGACTGCTAGGGAAAGGGGACTGCCAGGTGAGGGGGCTGCCAGGGAAGGGGCACTGCCAGGGAAAGTGCACTGCCAGGGAAAGGAGACTGTCAGGGAAGGGACTGCCAGGGAAAGGGGACTGCCAGGTGAAGGGCACTGCCAGGGAAAGGGGATTGTCAGGGAAAGGGGATTGCCAGGGAATGTGCACTGCCAGGGAAGGGACACTGCCTGGTGAGGGGCACTGCCAGGGAAAGAGGTCTGCCAGGGAAAAGAGGATTGCCAGGTGAAGGGCACTGCCAGGTAAAGGGGACTGCCAGGCAAAAGGGGTTGTCAGGTAAAGGGGGCTGTCAGGTGAGGGGGACTGCCAGGTAAAGGCACTGCCAAGTAAAGGGCATTGCCAGGTTAAGGCACTTGCCAGGGAAAGGCACTGCCAGGGAAATGGGACTGTCAGGGAAGGGCACTGCCTGCCATGCCCGGCCACCTCCCCAGGGTGGCACTGAGCCTGCACCACTGCCCTGCCATGCCCAGGGTGGCACTGGAGCTGAACTGTTACCCTGCTGGCTGGGGACAAGGGTGTGTCACACCCTGCCACTGCCCAGGGTGGCACTGAGCCTGAACTGTCACCCTGCTCACTAGGGACAGTGGTGTGTCACACCCTGCCACCTGCCCAGCTCCAGGATGCAGAGAAAGAAGCAGGGATGGTCCAGGAGCTCCTCCAGGATAGTATACAGGTTAGGAGGATGCTCCAGGAGCTGCTCCAGGGAAGGAGGGATGCTCCAGGAGCTGCTTCAGGATAGGATGCAGGTTAGGAGGATGCTCCAGGAGCTGCTGCCAGCAGTCACTCAGCGCTGTCCAGGGGACACCCAGTGGTCCCCGAGTGCCCGGATGGGTGTGGGAGGGATCCCAGCACACCAGGAGGGCTCTGCAGGGAGCAGCTCTGCCCCCTGGGCATCTCAGAGGGTTCAAATCTGAGCTCCAGGCTCCTGAGAGGGGGGAGAACTGCAGCAGCTGATGTGCAGCACTGATGCCTTGTGCTTCTCCTGGAGCAGGAGATGCTCAGCCCTCAGAGGAGCTGGGCCAGAGTCAGCACCGTGGAGTTGTGTTTGTTTTCAGAATTAAAAACCTAACCACAAAAAAACCTCAAAAAAAGCCTTAAAGGAAATATTTTTCTTTCCAACACTAGAGGGGGCAGGCAGCACACGAAAAGCTCTGTCCAGAGCAGGGATGGAGGTGAAAGCAGCACCTCACGCCTGGTCAGAGCTGTTCCATGATGAGGATGTGGGAAGGGGAGTGCTGGTGGCCTTGGCCCTTCCCTTTTCCCTTTGCTGTGCCTTTCCCAGAGCCCTTTATTAAATCAGTGATTCAGCACAGAGCTGGCCCGGGATAAATAGACTGCACGGGTACAAACCATTTGTTTTATAGTTGGAAAAATACCTTGCTTGTTAGACTGGGAAAAAAAGATCTAAAAAAGCATTTTTGCATTTTAAGTGTAAGTCAGAACTTTGAAAAAAAAAGTTGCTTTGTACAAGTTTCTATTCTGAAGGAAGCAATAAAGAAAATCTGTGTGGACATTTCTGAGCTGGAGCAGCAGGTTAATCAGGGTTAGATTTAATTAATGAATCTGTGTGATAATTACTGTGATTAACTGGGCTTGTCCTGCTTTTTCCTGGCTCTCTGAAGATGTTTCCAGCCCGCTGAAGCTCCATCGCACGGACACTTTCCCAACCTACAGGTCGGAGCACCGATAAAATCCCAGGAAGAACTTTACAAACTCTTTGTCCTCTGACCAGCTGCCCCAGTGGATGCCAGTGGTGATGACAGCCCAGGATGGATGTGCAGAGAAGTTCAGGCTGGACGGGAAATTCTTGCAATACAAAAGATTTTTTTAAACTTTGCCAAAAGTGGAAACTCTTCTGTGGATATTGGGGAAAGGAAGCAAACCACCAAACCCTCTGGTGCATCTTTTATATCCCACAGCTGGACAGAGAAGAAATCCCTCCCTGAGCACTCCCCACTGATTTTGGATGATGGGTTTGATGTAAATACGTGAGGCTCCTGCTGTTGTGTGGTTATTTTGTCTCCTGGCACGGCCGTGTCACCCTGGTTTGTGGCAATGCTGATCTTTCATTATTCCCATTATTGTTCCCCACTCCTGATCTCTGCAATGGTGACCAGTTTGAAGCAGCTCTTGGACACAATTTTTTCCTGTTTGAAGACTTGATTGATTTCTTTGAAGCGAATCTCCTCTTCCCTGTATTTATTTCCATCTCTGTAAACACTGAAAATAAAAAACCCCACACAATTTGTGGTGCAGTGCCTTTTGTCATTCCGTTAGCACAAGCTGATTTTCTTCTAGCCCAGAATCATGGGCTGAGGCTTTGAGTTCAGAATAGCAAAAGGTAAATGTTGAATTTCTCTGGGCTTGATATTCCTGAGCCTCAGAGAGTTTTTACCTTGCTAAATTTTAGGCTCTTTTCCCAAGGGAAAACTTCCAACAGTTTTATTTTCTTAAAACACCTTTCTCTTTTTCCTAAAACATTTCTAAGTGTGCAGTGGGGTTTTTTTCATAACAATCTTCCCCAGCTGTTGTTTCTTATTACTTAACCCATAGAAAGAGGTGTCAGTCCCACTGACATAAATACCTTTTTTAGAAAGGCATGCTATAAAAGAAGCAGAAAGATTGTACATAAAACAGTAAAAACTGGAGTCAAACTGTCTTTATTTTGTGTCCTACTGTGACAGATTTCCAGGTGCAGGAGCGTTGGAACAGAACTGGAGGGGCAGGAGGCTCTCAGGGAAGCCAAACCCTGTGAGAGGTGCAGGTAAACTGTGAGTGTTTTCCCAGCTTTTAAACACTCTGGGAATCTTGCAGGTGAAAGGAGGGAGGGATTCATCTGCTCTGAGCCACCACAAAACTCTTTTTTTTTTTCGTGCTGGTGAAATGAATTTTTGGTTTTCCAGCCACAGGATATAGGGAATAAGCAGGAGTAGCTGGGCTTGCTTCTGTCTCAGTCATGGTGCCTTGGGAAGGGTGAGCTGGAACAGAGATGGGCAGAGCTGGAGAATAAAGCAGGGATTTATTGAAAGGGCTTTAGGGACACCTTGGGCAGGACAGGGCCTGGCCGGGGCTGCACCCAAGGTGGGCCCAAAATGGGCACAAAATGGTCACAAAATGGACCCAAAATAGATACAAAATGGACTCAAAATGGTCACAAAACTGATGACCCATCACAATAAATAATTTTTTTCCACAATTTTATAAAATTTCCAAAATTTTATAAGTTTTGGTCCATTTGCACATTGGGGTTGAATTGTCCAATCCCAGCTCCAGGCTGTGAGCTCCCATCCTTCTTGTTCCTCCCTCCAGCCACCCTTGTTTGTGCTGTTGGGCTGAAAGTTGTCCTTGGTGTGCAGCAGGATAAGGATTTGTTTTGTGTCCCTGCTGTGTGCAGAGAGCTGAGTGACCCTGACTGTGAGCTCAGAGCTGCACCCTGGGCTGCACAGAACCTGAAATAAATGAAAATAAAACTTCATCCATCAGCGGGGCGCGATGCCAGCGGCTGCCGCGGGATGCCAGCCTTGTCCTGGCAATGGGATCCGCACCCGGGGCTGTCCGGGGCTGTTTTTTGGACAGAAAATCCCCAAAGAAGTGCCACACTGGGTTTGGGTTATCCCTGCTCTGTGACCCCTTCCTGCATCCCCTGCCCCCGCTGGGGACAAAGGGAGCGCCCGGGGGATTCCCCGAGAGATTTGGGGCTGTGGGAGGAGTTTTGTGTGCTCAGGTGAGGAATTCAGCGATGTCCCCATGAGCCCGGGGCTCCAGGCTCTTTTCCAGTCCCTGGCAGTGTCCCAGGCCAGGCTGGGCAGGGCTGGGAGCACCCGGGACAGTGGGAGGTGTCCCTGCCATGGCAGGGGTGGGATGGATGGGATTTGGGGTCCCTTCCCACCCAAACCATCCCAGGATTCTGTAAGATTTCATTTTTCCTGTCCTCACGATGGGAATGCCAACCTGCAGTGCCCAGGAGAATCCTGCAGCACAAACCCGACCATTTCCAGAAAAAATGGGATAAGGGCCACGTAAAGCAGTGAAGGGAAGGATTTGGTCCTATGGGACAAATTGTGTGTTAAAGGACACATAAAAATGAGATTTAATTACCTGTGCTCATTCAGATGCTTTAGTTGGGATTTTTTGTTTTGGTTTTGGGTTTTGTTTTTTTTTTTTGGGAGGGGGGGTTGTGGGTTTTGTTTGGTTTGGTTTGGGGTTTGGGTTTTTTGTTGTTGTTGGGGTTTTTTGTTTGTTTGTTTGGGGGCTTTTTGGTGGGGTTTGTTTTGTTTTTTTGTTTTTGTGGGGGTTTTGGTTTGGTTTGGTTTGGTTTGATTTGATTTGGTGGGGTTTTTTTGTTTGTTTGTTTGGTTTTTTTTGAGAATTTCTCCCAAGCCACCGTTAAAATCTGGGAATTGCTTTAATTTTTGTCTCTCGGATTTCTGGGCTGACTTTCCCTGACCTTGTGCCCTCTACTTTTATATTCTGCTATTAACAAATTGTTAATATTCTGATATTAACAAATCTTACCAAGTGCAAGGAAGGGCCTTTTCTTGTTGCTTTAATGAAATCCCCATTTTCTTTGGAGCCCAGGTGCTTTCCCTGCCCTTGGCAAGGGCTGCCAGGGCAGGGTTACAGCTGCCACTGCCCTGGGAGCAGCAGAAATTGTGGGAAGCAGGACACAACCAAGCCATGATGGGGATGTGTAATTCCTGCAAGGCACCTTTTAGCTGGATGTGTGAGAAGAAAATAAAAACCCAAACCTCTTTTATAACACTCTGGTTCTGCCAGGGACAACTTTTACCCTGGGGATGGGATTCATTCCATCAGGGAGGGAATTCTGAGCTGTCAGCCCGAGCAGTGATGGGTATAAACCATCTACAATATTTGTGCCATTCCTGATGAGAGCCTTTAATCATTCCACAGCTCAGGGCAGGCAGGGATATCCTGATTTTTTTTCTTTTCTGTGCAGATATATCTGTGTTGTGCCTTTTTGGTCATTATTTTAAATAAATAATTTGTAAGTCCTACGAGGAGTGGCTGAGGGAGCTGGGGGTGCTCATCCTGGAGAAAAGAGATGGAATAAAGATTTATAAATATCACTCGGGGAATTATTTATTTATTATTATTATTATTATTATTATTATTATTATTATTTATTTTATAATAAATAAATTTATTAATTTATATCTTAATTAAACACTCCTGGTCTCTGCTGTGCCCACAGCACTCACAGCATAAAAATCTTTGGTTTTGCCCACAGTCAAACACAGAATGAGGGCATTCAGCCAAAGGATGAAAAGCAACGTCAGCCACAAAAAAATCTGCAGAGTGCCAATAATTCAAGAACACCTGTGCCTGCTACATCAAATATTCCTAACTCTTTGCTCTGCAGTGGAACCATGAGATGCAAGCAGAAGGTGTGCTGAGATACTGCTCTGGAGCCAGCAAATCGCTGAGGCCCTAAAATCAGCTGCTACTTCAGTTATCCTTGGCAGGGGGATGGAGCTGTGGCTAAAATTGATGTTGAGTTGTGGCTGTAAACAGGAAATGAGAAATTAAAAAAAAAAATCCACAACACGCTGGGACAGAAAAATAAAAGCAGATGATTCTGATTCTCTGATTAACCCAGGTGAGACAAATGTTTAGAGCTGTGCAACTTTTCCTGTTAAATTTTGGGGTTTAACATGAGAGCTGGTGTCTGGGTTTGGTAGCTGGGTGCTCTCTGCTGAGGCTGGCACCTGCCTGGGCTGCTCAGGGGTTAGGTTGGCACAGTTCTCACTTGTTTTCCACTATGGAACCATTCAGATGCTTCTGAAAGTAAAATTTGGAGGCCAATTAATCAGAAATTTGGACCCTCCTTAATCAGAGGAGCAAACCCCAGGCTGTCCTGCCAATACACACACATTTATTTTCCTGCTGTGCAAGGTGCAGAATTGCTTGCCCAGGTGTTCTCCCTGTTGCTGATCCCTGTCTGTGGGAGCTCCTGGCTCCTTCTTGCTCTAAGGTCAGGGCAAATAAAAATCAAGAGACGTTGTTTCCTGCAGTCACACTCCGAAATTTATTGTCTTTATCTATTACAGACTCACGGGATGTGAGCTCTCTCTAACAAGCTGAGAAATTGAGGTGAAATGGTGTCTACCCAAGGTTATTTAAGTCCTAATCATCCAATAAACAGTTGACACCTCTATTATTTATGTTTCTAACCTAATTGTGATCACTGGAAATCTGCAATGCAGACCTCTTGTACCCAATAATAAACAACTTAGATCTGTGAAGAAGAAGAAGGTGCAAGAAAGAATGAACCAACACCTTTCCTGTGAGCTGCAGTGGCAGATGGTGAAATTCCCTGTATCCCTTCGGAGCAGGGCAGGAGGTGCTGACTCCTCCACCCTGCACCAGAGTTCTGGGGGGGCTGCAGAGAGGATGGAGCTGAGCCAGAGCCCCGCTCATCACACAGATCCTGCTCATTCCAAGCAGGATTTTCTCCTTTTTCCCTCTCAGTTTGGTTGGTTTGTGAAACGTGGGCGGAAATAAAACTCCACAACTATTGACAGTTGTTAGAGTGGTGTGGATTTAATCAGCTGAGGTGGGTGAGGAATAATTTCACCAGAGACACACATCCCCACCCGAGGGTCTTTCCCTTATAATTCCCCAGGGTTTTACATATGCAAAACATTGCACAACCCACTCATGCATATTCATTCCCTGGCCCCGCCCATCATTGCCTTATATGGTAATTAACACCACACCCATCTGGGCATGCTCAGTTTGTTGTGGTGGTCATTTGAGGTTCTCAAAGGATGAAGGAAATGGAGTCTTCTTCAATGAACTCTTCACTTTTCTCTCTTTTGTGCAAATTCTGGCTCTCCTTGGCATCTTCTCAAGGGGATACTCAGTTTATGCTGGCTAAGAGTCCGTGTTCTTTTCTTTATGTGCATTTTTAGCCTTGTCCCGAGATTTTCACATTTTTATTACCACCAAGGAGCCCCAGATGCTTTAAAATGTACTAAAGGTTAACAGACACAGCATTTGGTATCCACTAAATGCCTTCTAAAATGCAATTTAATATATGTTGTGAAGCACTGTTTGAAATACATTCTCACATTCAGAGACCCACGATAAAGGATCCTCTAAAATTCTCAAATCTGTCTCAGTTTGGGGGTAACCAGTTCCTCTCTGGGTATTGCAGAGCCTTGTCCCTGTGGTTTGAAGTGTCCTGAGAGCTCAGGGTTTATTTCTCACTGAAGTGCTGCTCTCCCCATTAACTTCCATCACTTCAGCTGTCACGTTTGCGTTTATTCACTCCCAGGAAAATGAGTTTATCCCCCTGGCCTGTGCAGTGGGGAGGCAGTGATTAGCCACGCAATCAGGAGATGCTGATCTCCATAGAAATCCTCTCCTTTCTGACATCAGTGGCAATTATGCACCCTCAAACTGTGTTAGTTCCACTCCTCAGGCAGCCACTGCGGGGAGACAGGCAGAGGAAAAGGCTGAGCTGATTTCAGAGTGCCTGGAATCAGGGCAGGAGCCTGCAGGAATTCTGTCTGCAGGGCTGGAGCAGGGAAAGAGCAAAGCAAAGCCTCTCCTCTTGGAGCTCTCCCACTCTGGAGTGTTGTCGTAGGACACGAAATAAAGACCCAAAACTCCAATCTTCTCAGAAGGCAAAAAAAAAAAGGCTTTATTGAAAATTCTTCCTGATCTTTTATAAGGTACTCGATACAAACGAAATATGATTGGTGCATAAACTCCAATCTTCTCAGAAGGCAAAGAGAATAAAAGTCTTTATTTACAATTCTTCCTGATCTTTTATAAGGTACTTTGATACAAACGAAATATGATCGGTGCATAAGAACAACACCTCTCTAATTCCATTGGTTAAATTACAGAAATTGAAAACAGCACCTGGAGAGAGGTTGTTGTGAGAAAGGAATATTGTTTTTACATAGAATGTGATGAGAAAGATAATTATTTACACCAGGTTGTTGTGAGAAAGGAATATTGTTTACTTGGAATGTTATCAGAAAAAATAGTTATTTACACCAGGTTGTTGTGAGAAAAGGAATATTGTTTACCTAGAATGTGATCAGAAAAAAAGAGTTATTTACACAAAGTTGTTCTGACAAAGGAATATTGTTTATTTAGAATGTTATGAGAATGTTATTTACACAAAGTTGTTTTGGGAAAAGAAAACTGTTGAAAGTTTTCTCTCAGGAAAGAGCTGGCGATTGTTAGCAAGCTGAAAATCCTTTCAGGCTCAGAAAATCAGGCCCACACTGGAGCAGCTCCAAACCAACAACCTGCTCCAGCTTTTGGGGAATGGATTGAAATAATGGATCTGGTTTAGTGCTGAACACCTTCACCACTGAAGGCAGTGCTGTTCCTTGAGCTCCCAGGGAATTCCACTTCATTTTGTCTTTATTTCTGTGCCTCTGACTCTGTGGGTGTTGTTGTTGCACTGGAAAAAACCACAAAAGCGACTCTGATGTGTTTGACTGATCAATCACCTCACCAAAATATAAATTGTTCCAGAGGGCCCATCCACATCAGCACACATAAATCTAATTCTTAAATATGTAGTGGAGCCTTTCCCAAGAGGAGGCTCTGGAGCTGTGCAAATGTGTAAGAATAATTAATTACCAGGCAGGAATGGGCTCATATTGCATGTGAGGACTAATAAAACATGTGTAAAAATAAAATATACAGAATAAAAAATGTGTGGAACCCAGAGGTGTCTGTGGGGCGATGGGAGCTGGGCAGGGATCTCAGGCAGTGCCAGTGTAATGTTTAATATCCACAAAAAGGGAAGTGCAGGGGTTTATTTGAATGGCATTTTCTGGATGGAACAGCTATTTGTTTTCCCAGCTCATATTTTAGACAAACAAAAACACTTTATTTCCTCTTTCCCAAGAGATCCGGCTTTATTGTTGCTGCAGAAAAAGCCATTTCTTCTTTTAGGAATTGCTGCTGAACATATGATTGAGGTTTGAGGTATTAAATATCATTGCCCTGCCTGTGTGTGAGCTGGAGATGAGAACAAATTTCCTGAAAACATCTCCAGTGCCCTCTTCTCTGCCTTTTACCTTCTCCAGGTTCTGCCCCAGCCCTGCTGCCCCTCAGCCTTTCTGTGCTGTTTGTTTTGTGCTCGGTGCAGCACAGATCTCTGAATGATGTGCAGGTGGAGGTTTAACCCAAATCTAAAACCGCACGAATCGCTTCCAATCTTGTGGAAATAGAGTAAAAGCTGGTCTGTCATTTCTGCTAAGTGCAGCTAACAAACAATCTGTGAGTTCTCATGTGAAGCTGTTTGGAGAATGAGAAGTTCCTTTAACACAACAATCCATTCTGAGGGTGAAAAATAAATGTACCTGTAAGAACAAGGGATTTGTCCCATGAGAATCAGTATATAATATAATATAATATAATATAATATAATATAATATAATATAATATAATATAATATAATATAATATAATATAATATAATATAATATAATATAATATAATATAATATAATATAATATAATATAATATAATATAATATAATATAATATAATATAATATAATATAATATAATATAATATAATATAATATATATATATAAAATAGATCATATAATATATAATATCTATTCTGAGGGTGAAAAATAAATGTACCTGTAAGAACAAGGGATTTGTCCCATGAGAATCAGCATATTTTATATATATATATATATATATAAATATATAAAAATGTACATAAAAATATGTATATAATATTATCTATTCTGAGGGTGAAAAATAAGTGCACCTGTAATAACAAGGGATTTGTCCCGTGAGAATCAGAATATAATATAATATATAGATAGATATATATATGTAAAAAGATAATATAATATATATAAAATATTATCTATTCTGGGGGTGAAAAACAAGTGCACCAGCAATAACGAGGGATTTGCCCCATGAGAATCAGTATATAATATAATATGTAAGTGTATATATATAAAAAAATAGAAGATATTATATATATATATAATATTATCTATTCTGAGGGTGAAAAATAAATGCACCTGTAATAATGAGGGATTTGTCCCATGAGAATCAGCATATAATATAATGTAATGTAATGTAATAAATTATAATATAATATAATATAATATAATATAATATAATATAATATAATATAATATAATATAATATAATATAATATAATATATATAACATTATCTATTCTGAGGGTGAAAAACAAGTGCACCTGCAATAACGAGGGATCTGTCCCATGAAAATCACTGTACCATATAATATAATATATACATAAATACAAAATAGATAATATAATATATATAATAATATCTATTCTGAGGGTGAAAAATAAGTGCACCTGTAATAACAAGGGATTTGTCCCATGAGAATCAGTATATAATATAATATAATATAATATAATATAATATAGATAATATTATTTATTCTGAGGGTGAAAAACAAATGCACCTGCAATAATGAGGGATTTGACCACTAGAATCAGTGTATAATATAATGTAATATAATGTAATATAATGCAATGTAATATAATGCAATGTAATATAATGCAATGTAATATAATATAATATAATATAATGTAATATAATATAATATATACATATATATAAGGTGATATAATATATATATAATATTATCTATTCTGAGGGTGAAAAATAAATGCACCTGCAATAACAAGGGATTTGACCACTAGAATCAGAAAAGAAAATACACAAACAATCTGAGAATAGAGAGATTTGATGGACAAATAAAATATCTTTTACTAACCAATCGAATAATTAATAAAACAGCAATTAACCAATGAAGAAGTTGCCCTCAAGGTCTATAAAAACTGTATAAAAGACAGCATGGGACCAGGATAAAAAGCCTTCTGAAGAGATTCTTGTGTCACCCTCTGTCTCGTGTCCACCCCAACAGTGACACAATTTCCCAATTTAAAGATGTTCAGTGGCTGATCAAAACCAAGTGTTTTGTTTGTTAGAATTCTTGAAAACTTTGTCCTGGCTGTGTCTCTCAAAGTTTTCCTGTAGCCAGTGAGATGATTTCAGCCTGCAGCACAGGGGGTGCTGCATTCCCTGGCTAATTTCCTCTTCAGAAATAGAGGAATATCCATTTAATGCAATTAATTTGGTTTTCCCCTCATTAAGGAAGGAGAGACACATCTGAGAATCAGAGGAGGGGATACAGGTGTGCTCTGAGGATGTGCAGGTTCCATAATGTCATTTTTGCTGTGATTTTAACCAAAATGCAATCCCTTCACCATAATATTAGCAGGATTTTTTGGCTGAAATATAAATTATAATTATATAAATATCTATAATATATAAAATAAATATAAATTTATATATATTTATAAAGTTATATCATTATTAAATTTATATTATTATTAATATAGAAATATATTATAAATGTTTATATATATATAAAAATATATAAATATTTATAATATATGAATAGCTGAGTCTGAGTTGTGGCAGCATTTTCATGGCCCTGTTCTCCTCCACTGGAAAGTTTCACATAGAGTGAAGTAAAGAAAAAAAAAATAATATCTTGGGGTTTTTTTTCCCTTAACTTTGTAATTTCCTGCTCCTTTGCAATAACATCTCACCGTGTCAAGCCTTGATTAATTCAATGAATTACAGCAGAACTGGAGCTGTCAGGAGGTTGCCAGTGTTGGTTTTGATTGATATTCAATTACTCCTCATGTAAACACCAATGATTTTAATGTCCTTATGCTCCACAGTTATTTATGAAACAAATTTCCTGCAGGAAGGGCTGGGGCTGCTGGGCTGTCAGACGTGGCACGGGGGGGATTGGGATGGAAGGAAATTTGCTCAAACCCTTGGAAATTTGCTCACCAAAAGGACAGGAAAACCCTGGAGGTTGTGTCCATCACAACCCCCTTAGTAAATGTTTGTACACCCCTCTGATCCTGCCTGGGCTTTTCTACCTGGGCATTGGAATTTTTTTAATTTTATTTAATTTTTATTTTTATTTTTAAAGAAAAAAGAGCAGAAATGAGCCCTGAGCTGGTTGTGGAGTCCTTGTTCCCGTCCCTGAGCAATTCTCAGAATAATTCCAACACCAGCAAAAATTATTCTGAATTCTCAGAGTAATTCTGACACCAGCAATAGTTATTCTGAATTTTCAGATTAATTCAGACACCAGCAATAATTACTCTGAATTCTCAGATTAATTCCAACATCAGCAATAGTTATTCTGAATTCTCAGATTAATTCCAACATCGGCAATAATTATGTTGAATTTTCAGATTAATTCCAGCACCAGCAACAATTATTCTGAATTTTCAGATTAGTTCCAACACCAGCAATAATTATTCTGGATTTTCAGATTAGTTACAACACCAGCAATAATTACTCTGAATTCTCAGAATAATTCCAGCACCAGCAATAGTTATTCTGAATTTTCAAATTAATTCCAACACCAACAATAATTATTCTGAATTCTCAGATTAATTCCAACACCGGCAATAATTATTCTGAATTTTCAAATTAATTCCAACACCAACAATAATTATTCTGAATTCTCAGATTAATTCCAACACCAGCAATAATTATTCTGAATTTTCAGATTAATTCCAACACCGGCAATAATTATTTCGAATTTTCAGATTAGTTCCAACACCAGCAATAATTATTCTGAATTTTCAAATTAATTCCAGCACCAGCAATAATTATTTTGAATTTTCAGATTAATTCCAACACCGGCAATAATTATTTTGAATTTTCAAATTAATTGCAGCACCAGCAATAATTATTCTGAATTCTCAGAATAATTCCAACACCAGCAATAATTATTCTGAATTTTCAGATTAGTTACAACACCAACAATAATTATTCTGAATTCTCAGATTAATTCCAACACCAACAATAATTATTCTGAATTCTCAGATTAGTTCCAACACCAGCAATAATTATTCTGAATTTTCAGATTAATTCCAACACCGGCAATAATTATTTCGAATTTTCAGATTAGTTCCAACACCAGCAATAATTATTCTGAATTTTCAAATTAATTGCAGCACCAGCAATAATTATTCTGAATTTTCAGATTAATTCCAACACCAACAATAATTATTCTGAATTCTCAGATTAATTCCAACACCAGCAATAATTATTCTGGATTTTCAGATTAGTTACAACACCAGCAATAATTATTCTGAATTCTCAGATTAATTCCAACACCAGCAATAATTATTCTGAACTCAGAAAAATTCCAGCACCAGCAATAATTATTTTGAATTTTCAGATTAGTTACAACACCAGCAATAGTTATTCTGAATTCTCAGATTAATTCCAACACCAGCAATAATTATTCTGAATTCTCAGATTAATTCCAGCAATAATTATTCTGAATTCTCAGATTAATTCCAGTACCAGCAATAATTACTCTGAATTCTCAGAATAATCCCAACACCAGCAATAATTATTCTGAATTTTCAGATTAGTTACAACACTAGCAATAGTTATTCTGAATTCTCAGATTAATTCCAGCACCAGCAATAATTATTCTGAACTCAGAAAAATTCCAGCACCAGCAATAATTATTTTGAATTTTCAGATTAGTTCCAACACCGGCAATAATTATTCTGAATTTTCAAATTAATTGCAACACCAGCAATAATTATTCTGAATTCTCAGATTAATTCCAACACCAGCAGTAGTTATTCTGAATTTTCAAATTAATTCCAACACCAACAATAATTATTCTGAATTCTCAGATTAGTTCCAACACCAACAATAATTATTCTGAATTTTCAGAATAATTCCAACACCAGCAATAATTATTCTGAATTCTCAGATTAATTCCAACACCAACAATAATTATTCTGAATTTTCAGAATAATTCCAACACCAGTAATAATTATTTTGAATTTTCAGAATAATTCCAACACCAACAATAATTATTCTGAATTTTCAGAATAATTCCAACACCTATTGCTGCCCAATATCAAACAGCTCCATTTCTTGAGGACCAACTCAAGGATCCGAGCAATGTTTTTGTCCCAGCACTGAGCCAATCACAGTGAGAGGAGCATGGAACTTTCTGGTTCTTCATCCTTAAAAGTTCAGGAGTGAAACTCAAACCCTTTCCTAAGGTGCTGAAGTGTGGGAGTGCCCTGCAGCATCTTCCTGTGCTGATCTCCCAGGTGCAGGGGAATTTTTGTGGCAGCTCAGAGTATGAGTTTGAAAGCTCCAGGCCAGTGAAAAGCTTCAGATTGCCCTGGAAATAAACACAAATATTTGAGAAGGGCAGCTGGGTAAAAATAGAATTCCTGAGCTGAGGATACACCGAGCTGTGTGTGCCCCAGGCTAATCGATCACCCTGACCTGGATCAGCTCACATTATTCCACAGCAAGGGAATCAATATTGTAAAAGTGAGGGAAAACCTGCTGGCAACAAGAAATGACCCCAAAAAGGAGCTCCTCCCTCGCAGGCACCAGGGATTTTAGGGAGGCAGAGACAATCCAGATGTCACCAGTTAAGTTTGTTGGGTATTTCAAACTGAATTTGGGTTTTTTGTTTTTCTCCTGAGGTTTGATGAGAAGTTTCCCAGAGCAAGACTTGCCTGAGAGAATTCACTGGCAGGGGCAGGAAAATGGAATTATTTATTTCGGAAGCCAAACGAGCCATGGCTGCGGGGATGTGATTAACTGGCAGAGTTGTGGTGAGCTGTCCACCCCAAAGGTTAAAAAAATGACTTTTATTTAACTCCAAATGAGTTTGCTGAACTCCAAACCTTGAACATTTGGGTATTTCAAACAAAACCACAGGCAGCCACAACCTCTCCATTCCAGAATATTTTATTTCTAAACCTCCACCTGTTGCATCTTCTGAGTGCTGAAGGGCTTTTCCTCCTAAAAACATTTTAAAAGATTTAGGGACGAAGTGCTGCTGTTGAAATAAAATTATTTCCAGCTTCCCTGCCCGTTTGATGGGCAGGAAATGTGTCCTTAATTCAGATTCCAGGGAATGCCACAGGATTTTAAAGCTCCTGGAATCACCTTGATTGATTTGAAAATTAACAAATTATTGATGTGAAAATTAACAAATTCTCCTTAAACCAGCAGGGAAATCAGGGCTGGGATGACTCTGAGAAAAGGAGACATTCCATAAGGGACAAATTGAGTTTATTGTTCATAAACTCCAGGGATTCAGGAATAAAGGGAGGGTTTGATGGGTGGGGTAAAAATGGGTGTAAGGAGGAAAAATCAGGAAGCTCTTGGTGCCAAGACAGCAGCAATGAGAGCTTTGGGGACCTCTCCTTGTCTTTAAATAACATTTAATACATTTAAATAACATTTAATACATTTAAATAACATTTAATACATTTAAATAACATTGAATTTTGATATGGTGGTTTTTCCTGTAATCACTCTCCTGTGTTTGCAAGAGGCTCCCATGGATTTGTTAATTAGTGCTCCATAAATTAGATTTGATCACGTGAATTTTAGTTTGAGATTCTCTCCTGATGTGGCTTTTTGTTTACCTAAAACCCATAATTTAATCTTAATTCATAATTAGTCTCCTGTTAAACTTTGCATTTCTCCTCCCCTTTGATCAAGTGATTTTTTTTTGAGATTCCCTCCTGATGTGGCTTTTTATTTACCTAAAATGTATAATTTAATCTTAATTCATAATTAGTCTCCTGTTAAACTTTGCATTTCTCCTCCCCTTTGATCAAGTGATTTTTTTTTTGAGATTCCCTCCTGATGTGGTTTTTTATTTACCTAAAACCCATAATTTAATCTTAATTCATAATTAGTCTCCTTTTAACCTTTGCATTTTTCCTCCCCTTTGATCACGTGAATTTTATTTTTGAGATTCTCTCCTGATGTGGCTTTTTATTTACCTAAAATGTATAATTTAATCTTAATTCATAATTAGCTTCCTGTTAACCTTTGCATTTCTCCTCCCCTTTGATCAAGTGATTTTTTTTTGAGATTCCCTCCTGATGTGGCTTTTTGTTTACCTAAAATGTATAATTTAATCTTAATTCATAATTAGTCTCCTTTTAAGCTTTGCATTTTTCCTCCCCTTTGATCACGTGAATTTTAGTTTGAGATTCCCTCCTGATGTGGCTTTTTGTTTACCTAAAATCTAAAATTTAATCTCAATTCATTATTCATAATTAAGCTGCTGTTAACCTTTGCATTTTCCCTCATGATTTTCATGTAGGATGATGAAAAGTTCTCCCCAGCAGTGAAATTTTGGATTTTCCATCTTAAAAAGTGAAGGAAATGTGGTTTTACAGAGGGGAAAATCTTTTCACCTGGTAAGGAACAGTGATGGATTCAGCTCAGACACCCAAATCTGCTCTGTGCCACTAAAGCAAATTTGACAGGAACCACAGAAATTATCAAAAAAATATTAAAAATTATTAAATAATTATTAAATTTATTAATCTACTATTATTAATAGTAGATTAATTTCAATTAAATTCCTGTTTTTATTGCCAAGCCTCAGGATGAGATTCAAGCACCATGATGTGATTTTGGGAGAGAGATCTCTTGTTTGTAAATGATTTTTTATTCTTTTTTAACTGGGTGAACAAGAATTTATGGTGCTGTCAAGCTGTCACTTTTAACAGCAGGTTATTCATTTCTGAATTTCAAATCAAATCTCAGCAATAAAGCTGAAATGGAACGTGGTTGCTTTCATTAATCAGCTAAATTAGGGCATCGTTAGGAGGAAAAATAAAAATTTAAATTAAATATTGTAATAAACAGCTTAAAAAGCTTTTAGCTCGGATTTTAGTAACCACTGAAATTTGCTTTTTAAACACCAGGAAATTCTTCCAGATTGTTCATTTGAGGAACTTTGTTGAACAAGGAGGAGGGTTGGGTAATTTTGGAGTGTCTGGCACGAATCATAATCCTCTAAAGATCGGAAAATATTCCCTGGGTTTGGATGGAATATTATCCGTGGTAAATTCACCTTTCCCAAAGTGGTTCCGGGGATGGAATATTCCATATTTCCATAGCTGTGTGTGCAAATTATCAGTGGGTTTGGATGGTTTTGGAACCTCAGCCCTCGGAATTTGAAAATACAGAGTTCCATATATTCCATGGCACAGACAGGTGAACAGGCTGCAAAGTTTTGTGTAAAAATTGATTTAAAAAGCAAATTGTTTGAGTGAATTGGAAATCCTATCTTGGTAAATATTAAATATTTGAAGGAATTTTATATAAACCTTTAATTAACTGGAAAAAAAAAATTCCTGGATCCATAATCTCTTGTAATGTTTTTCCTTTTCTCCTTTCAGTGAACTCTGAGGTAGAATCAAATCTGTGCCTGTAAACCACAGAGGGATTTCCTCATTGCCAGTCAAGGGCCCAATGAAATAAATTAAAAAAATTAAAATTAAAATAATTTTTAAAAAGATAAATAAATAAATAAATAATGAAAAAATAAAATAAAATAAAATAATAAGATAAAATAAGATAAAATAAAATAATAAGATAAAATAAGATAAAATAAAATAAAAATAAAATAAAATAAAAAATAAAAAATTAAAAAAAAATTTAAAAAATTAAAACTAATAATAAAAATAAAAATAAAATAAAATACAATAAAATAAAATAAAATAATAAGATAAAATAAAATAAAATAAAATAAAATAAAATAAAATAAAATAAAATAAAATAAAATAAATAAAAATTAAATAATAATAATAAATAAAATAAAATAAATTTAAAAAATAAATAATAATAATAAATAAAATAAAATAAAATAAAAATAAAATAAAAAATAAAAATTAAATAATAATAATAACAAAAAATAAAATAAAAGAAAATAAAATAAAATTAAAAAAAATAAAAATTAAATAATAATAATAAATGAAATAAAAAAAATTTTTAAAAATTAATAATAATAATAAAAAATAATAAAATAAAATAAAATAAAATAAAATAATAAAATAAAATAAAATAAAATAAAATAAAATAAAATAAAATAAAATAAAATAAAATAAAATAAAATAAAATATCTGCTTTGTTTAACAGCTCATAAATCCATTTTTCCTCCCACTGAGGTGGCGTTTTCAAGGCCGGTGGGAGAGAAGAAAAACTCCAAAAGAACAAACCTCACACCGCTCTGTGGAGTTATTTTAAATTAATGCATCTCCTAAAATATATATTTGAAGTGCTGAGTGTACTCTGCCTGCCAATATATAAATGCCAAGTATTATATATAGATGTACACACACATATGTATATTTTATATTTTTTTTGCCAAATTCTTGGCAGTTTTCAGCTCTGTCCTGCTCAGTAAATCACTGGGAATTGCTGCTGCAAAGCTGATTTAAATAATGTTCAGTGTTTGTTTTCTGTTTCATTTCCATTTCAAATGAAATTATTATGCAGAGTTAACTGCTAAACTGGAGTGGATTAAAGACCAACCAGTGATAAATTAGAGTTTGAATCGCAGGGAGTTCCAGCCTCCATCAATTGCACACGTGTGGTTTATTTTATTCCTGCAGACAAACGCATTTACCACGCTGACAAACCCCACTTCCCCACAGCTTTATTACACAAATCACTTATTGTAAGGAAAAAAAAAATCAAATTCCTCCAGCTCTCAACTCTAAGCCTGATTTTGAGGGAAAACACAAAGGAATTAGCAAAAAAAATCCAATGTTTGGGTTTGAGCTGCCTTTGTCCCACCCCAGTTTGTCCCCAACACTCAGTGACATCACTCTTGGAATTAAAATTCAGAATTCCTGGTGGCAGCTGGAGCCCCAAATATCCGAGCTGGTTTTGTGGATTTCTCTTCCCCTGGGATACCTTTTGGAAATTTGCCTTCATCACCAACTGTCCAACATCCCAGCCAGGGGTGCCAGGGAATTTCTGTGGTGTCACAGCCCGAGGGTGCGAGGGGGTGAAATTCCTGATCATGTCATGATCTCATGTGACTCCAACTCACAGATCATGCCATGTTTTTGGAGGGTCAATATCCCCCAAATTAATTAATTTGGTTAATTCAGCCTGAACTCGTGGTTCGTTGTGCTGCTGGAAATTGATTTTTTGCTTTAATAAGAACTCACAGTGATTTTTTTGTTGTTGTTCCAGTGCTGTCTGTGATTCCTTGTATGAGAATCTGCTCTCAGGTGGTTTGGGGCTGGCCAGGACTGAAATTGTGTTGCCAGGTGTTTTCCATCAGCAGGAATTTTTGGTTTTATGGATTTCTTGCTTTGTTGTTCTGCTGTTCTCACACCACCAGCAAAGCAACACCCACCAAAGAGAACAGAGATAAAAATATTCACTGGGAGCTCTAAATTTCTCAAAAAAACTCTCTAATTCATAAAACCATTGAGTTTTTGATGTTGGAGGGACCTCAAAGCCAACTTGTCCCACCCCTTACATTGTCCCTGGCCCTGGACAATCCCAGGGATGAGAAAAATTTAATTGTGTGTAAATTCAATACCTAAACCCTCATTTATAATAACAAATTATCTGATCACTTCAAAAATTAAACAGCAAAATTAAAAAGAACTTGATTGAAACCAGAAAAACCAAAAAGAAGTTGATTAAAACCAGAAAAACCAAAGAGAAGTTGATCAAACCCAGCAGATTGTGAGGAGAGTTTCTGGTGATATTCAGCTTTTGTACTGCAGTCATCTTTAATAATTCAGGGAATATTTCAGTATTTGTTCTGTTCCTAGCAAGGCTTGTAAGTGAGCAAGGTTCAGGCAGTGAACGAGGAGAATTAATTGAAGTCGGAATTAATTAATTGAAATTGGAATTAATTAATTGAACTCTGACCTTGCTGCTGGAATCACTCGGCCTTTCATGGGCAGGGCCAGATGTGTCCTGCAGCCTCTGGAAATGCGAGGAAAATGAAATTCATCCAAATCCGGGCTGCTCAGCCACTCAGCTGAGTTATTGAAATATCCAAATTTTAATTTCAGTTTTGGGAAAACTCACTCAGCCTCCAGGCACCGGAGGAAATCCCCACTCACAGCAATTTATTGGAACATTGAGGTGTTTAAAATCAGGATTCTCTGCAGGATGTGGAGATAAAAGACAAATGATGGGAAAGGATTGCAAAATGCTGCAGGATCTCGGGGGCTGGGGCTGTGTGCAATGAAACTCCGAGGTTTGGGAGGGGTTTGGAGGGGAGGAGCAAAGCAGGGGATGGGATATCCCATGGGATGCTCATCAAACACATTAATTGGCTAAATTAAGGTCTATTGATTAATTGGCTAAATTAAGTTCTGAGGTTATATCTGACACTTGTCCCATCCAAACTCATTCAGAAGAATTAAATTAATACAAAATTTTTAATGTTGTTTTTCAGTTGTTGACACTGGTTTGCACCAAAAAAAAAAAATCAAATTTTATAGGGATTAAGATAATATAATTTTTTTTTTCTCTCTGTATATTATTAGGTCAGTGTGTAAATATTCATTAATAATCCTGTTGGGCATTTTGAAATGTGCTGATGATTGAAAAGGTGTCATGAAAATATCTTTGATTTAAAAGTCCTTTTATTAAGGGGGAGTTCAGTAGGGCAGAGTGGAAGATGCTTTTAGTTAATTTATTATAAAATTTTTAACATTTCCATTAGAATTAAGGCTAAAAAAGAATTAAAATGTACGAATTTCTACTGTTAATATATATTTCTACGATTAATATATAGAATATAAAGGGCTATATTTTATATTCTATATAAGAATATAAAATATATAAATATAAATAATTTAAGGTGCAGAGAGTGTTTTAGCTGAACTTTTTTGGGTTATTTTTCTCCCCGGATGTTCCACAAGTGGATATGAAAGAATTCTAATACAAAATACAGATAAATGCTGAAATTCCTTCCATAGCAGGCATAAAATGAATTTAAATACCTGTGACAGCCAATTTCCTGACTTATTTCTGTATGGGGAAAAGCTGATAAGAGGTATAAAATGGATAAATACTTTCCAAACGGTGAAATTATCAATTTTGGAGAGTGAACAGTCAGGAGGGCTCAGGAATTGATAAGGAACTGCTCCCATGAGTAGGAACTCGAGGCTTTTAAAAAATTGATCAAGTGTTTCTGTATTTTATGTAAAAGATACCAAAGAGAAGAGGGAGAAATAAATTTGAAAACCTGGCAATTTACAGCCAGCAGGGACAGGGGCAGAGCTTTATTGGCTGGGATATTGTGGAAATCAAAATGCAATGCCTCAAAAATCGCTGCAGGATTTATTTCTTTATTTCTGGCTCCAGGCAGTGGCAGCCCCTAAAAACCAGAATTCTTCCCAGTTCCTTTTCAGTGGGTTTTGGGTGGAATTCTCTTGCACTCAAGGAGTGAGAAATACAGAAGTAATTCTGCATTTAATGAAATTTTGATGAACTTTTGATGAACAGACTTGAACATTCGATGAAATATTCAAGTTCAAAGCTAAATTGGATGAGCAAAACCTTTTCAGTATTGAAATTAGGAATTGCTACAAAAAAAAAAAAGTCAAAAGAAAAAGAAGAGAGTTGATGGAGTTTATATAAAATATAAAATAAAAAAATAAAATAAAATATAAAATAAAGCTTTTATAAATAAGTTTTAATATATAAAATAAAGCATCCCTTTCCTTTTTCTTGAGCAGCTCAGCTCTCCCCACCCATCCTGGCTAGAATTGATTTGCACTCCTGCCACGGAGCTGGGGGATCATTTCCTGTGCAGTTTTTAGAAAACTCAGTGCTTTCCCTAAATTAAAAACCCTTTGGAGCTCCCACAATCCAAAATGATCTGTAAGGTGACGCTTCCTTTAAAGTCTCAATTTGTAGCAACAACCTGGGTAATTTTCTCCTCCTTTGCTGAGCTGTCAGGGGTCAACAAAATAAACCCAGAGGTCTTTTCAGAGGTTTGGGGATGAGCAGAACTCCCCTGTTCCCATCCTGTGCTGGGATAATGCACGGAGCACCACTCTGGATATTTGTTGGTGGCAGCACAAAGGGGAAATAATGACCTGGAAGATGGAATTAGGTGGGGTGTTAAAATAAAAAAGGTTTTTCAGTTGTTCAGCGGAGTGAGAAAAGTGTGACTCCTGCAGTGTAAATTTACTCCCTGGAGTAAACTCAGCTCAGGTTTTTTGTGGCTCTGGAGGGTGTGGAGAGGACACGAGTTTGGGAGGCGGTGGAGAATGGAATAAACACACCAGGACTGAGGAACAAAACACATTTTTAATGTTAATGTTGTTTAATTAGTGCCTGAAAGAGCTGCAAAACAAACCCAGGAGCCTTTTCAGAGGTTTGGAATGACCAGAACTCCCCTGTTCCCATCATGTGCTGGGGTAATGCACAGAGCACCATTTTTTATATTTGTTGGTGGCAGCACAAACAACAGTTGTTGTAAGGGGAAATAATGACCTGGGAGATGGAATTGGGTGGGGTGTTGAAAAAAAAATCAGTTTTCTCAGGTGTTCAGCGGAGTGAGAAAAGTGTGGCTCCTGCAGTGTAAATTTACTCCCTGGAGTAAACTCAGCTCAGGTTTTTTGTGGCTCTGGAGGGTGAGGAGAGGACACGAGTTTGGGAGGTGGTGGAGAATGGAATAAACACACCAGGACTGAGGAACAAAACACATTTTTAACGTTAATGTTGTTTAATTAGTGCCTGAAGGAGCTGAAAAACAAACCCAGGAGCCTTTTCAGAGGTTTGGGGATGACCAGAACTCCCCTGTTCCCATCCTGTGCTGGGGTAATGCACGGAGCACCATTTTTTATATTTGTTGGTGGCAGCACAGACAAAAGTTGTTGTAAGGGGAAATAATGACCTGGGAGATGGAATTGGGTGAGGTGTTAAAAAAAAATCAGTTTTATCAGACGTTCAGTGGAGTGAGAGAAGTGTGACTCCTGCAGTGTAAATTTACTCCCTGGAGTAAACTCAGCTCAGGTTTTTTGTGGCTCTGGAGGATGAGGAGAGGACACGAGTTTGGGAGGTGGTGGAGAATGGAATAAACACACCAGGACTGAGGAACAAACCCCATTTTTAACGTTAATGTTGTTTAATTAGTGCCTGAAGGAGCTGAAAAAGATGGAGAGTGATAATTTCCAAGGGATGGAGAGACAGGACACAGGGGGCAGGGTTAGATGGGATTTTGGGAAGGAATTCTTCACTGTGAGGGTGGGGAAGGGCTGGGATGGAATTCCCAGAGCAGCTGTGGCTGCCCCTGGATCCCTGGCAGTGCCCAAGGCCAGGTTGGACAGGGCTTGGAGCGACCTGGAATAGTGGGAGGTGTCCCTGCCATGGCAGGGGGTGGAAAAAGACAATCTTTACATGCTCATAATTCAAAGATTGAGACATAAATCGATTTTTAAAATTATTTTATATAATTTTTAAATTATATTTTATGAGTTTTAGTTTGGACTCAGGTTGGGATGTGATCCCTGAATGTATTTCCAGAGCTGGATGTTCATAAGGAAGGGAAAATAGGGTTTAAATAATCTAAGGGAGAAGTGAGTTAACATGTCTCCTGTAGTACTGGATAAAATTCAGTGTAATGGAAGTATTTTAGTGGCACTAAAATGTTGTTCTCATTGTCAGGATAAATGGAAAATCCAGCTGGATCTTATGGAGGTGTTGGGAGGAATTCCCTCTCACACTCCTGTAAAAACTCCATTTCTTACCCTGGCTGGAGGCTCACTCGTTATTTCCCTGCCTTAATAAAGCAGCAGAGCAGCATTAATTCATCAGCTCCCAACCAAGTGGGGAACCCAACAATCTCCCAATTTGCTCAGAGGGAAAAGTTGCATATTCAGCCTTCACTTCCAGCTGGAAATTTGCAGGAATGGCTGGGACAATGAAAAATCCATTCCTTTTTCCATCCCCTGTCCCTGGGTTAATTGGTTTTCTGTCCTCCACACTTGGCTGCACCAAGGTTTTACAAATTTCCGTGGCTCCCTCCAAGAAAAAAACCTTTTCCTTTTCTTCTTTTAATTAATCAAAATTTATCCTAGCAGCAATCGAACGTGGCAAAAAAGGAGCATTTGAATTTAAAAGGTTTTTTAGCCCAGGATTGTGATTCCCATCTCAGAGCACGGCTGCTGGGATCTCTAATTAACGTGTTCTCATTAATTAACAGCTGAAACACAAACTATGAGGATTTTATGCTTTTGCATAAACTCAAAATAAAAAAAAAGCAAAATTCATTTTTTCCCCCTGCCTTTTCATCTGTGGAAAGCATGACATGAAATTATCTTTATTAATTTTGGAGCTGGATGATCCTCCTGGAGTAGCTCTGGTTGTGTTTCCTCCTCTGACCCTCTGTTAATCAAGATCAGAACCAATTAACAGTGTCTGGTTTTAATTGCTGCAAGCAATAAAAGATAAATTCTTTTGCAGACAAGTTTTGATATTGAATGTTTTCAGGGCTGAATTTTGGGCTCCTTTTGGAATACAATATTTAACATTTCTGCTGAAAATATGGGAGTTTGAGGAATATTTGTGAAATCGCAAATATGATTTATGGGCAGATCTGTTTTTCAGACATTGGAATATTTTCTTTTTTTTCAGACATTGGAATGTTCACGGCAAAGCCACGGAACAGGTGCTGAATTAATCCTGAAGAAAAATAACTTGGTGCATCTCTAAGTGAATCCCTGACAATCTGCTTCGTGTCTTCATCATAAAAAATGTCCAAATACATCTGTCATAAAACCAAATAAAATTGAACCTAATTTCCACCCCTCCTTTAATGACAGGTGTTCAGGAGATTTAATTCCTCTCTAAAATATCCGAACGCCCTGAGCAGTGATCCAACACCTGCAGGTTGTAATTCCTCTCTAATATCAAACCATTTACTAAATTATGGTAGCAGCAAACAAATTCACTTAATTTGAGGTGGCTGAGTGGTTTATTTATTTCTGGAAGTGTTTAAATCTTTGCCCACAGATCTTCCTGTGTCCCACAGCCAGAGCTGAGTTTGTTCTGTTGGCAGATGGAGAGGGAGGCACTGCAAACTCAATTAATGCCTTTATTAAATATTGTGCAGCTTTCCTGGGGTTACTTTTTGAGTGTTAAATCCTCCAACAGGATGGAAAATAATTTTCCCCAATCTTTGGCCAAGGAAAGAGAGAGACATCACATAAATGTGGATTAAATATGAGTTATACATGAATTTACAGATGGGTTATATGGGATTTTATAGATTGATTATAAAAATCTGAGAGTTTTTTTCTTTTTACTTTGTATTTTCCCATATTCATCTTTTTCCCAGGAAGTCCTGAACAAAATTATCCCAAAGTCTTTTTCCAGCTTTTCATTAGAGGCAAAAAAGTTTTTAAGGTCGTGATATTTATTACGTTATCCTTCAAAATTCCTGCAGTCAGTGAAATGTGAGTTTCCAATCAACAGCCACTGAAATATTCCGGGTCTGGATATAAAAATTTCATCCTGACTTTGTTCAGTTTTAGGAAACGAGGAAAACAAGCCCGTAACAACAAAAAGTTCTGCGTCTTTGAACTCTTCATTCACTTTGATAATGATCAAATAAATCATTTCTGATCTTGCCCAGCTCATCAGCCCATTTCTAACAGGCTGCCCTTTATTGTGACAGATCTGATGATATTTGGTGATGCCCAGTGGTGGGGAAAACAATGTTTAATGTACTGACAGCGGATTTGATTATCTCTGGGCCCATTCATTGTCGCCAAACATTTCTTTGAACCAGAGCCAATTCTGCATTTTCATGTCTGTGGCAGAATCACAGAATAAATCAAATAAATCCATTAGGGAGGCAAAAGACCAATCCTGGAGAGAAACATTCAGTGTTTCAACAGGAAGCTGTGGTGCCCAGCCAAGCAGATTTTTTTTCTATTTGTGAGTGAATTTAATTTTTCTGAATTAAAATGTGTGCTCCAGGTGTCACAGGGAACCTGCCCTGGGGTCAGCCCCTCATTCCTTGTGTTCCGTGTGCCTTGGATGGATCATTTTTTAGAGAAATTACGTGTATAAACACAAAGAATCATGGAATGTAAGAAATGCTGCAGAGTGAAATCCCAGCAAAGGGAAGGGTGAGACAGAGATGTGAGAATTTTAGATGATCCTTGATAGTGGGCCTCTAAATGTTAGAATGTATTTCAAACAGTGCTTCAGAACATATATTAAATGACATTTTAGAAGGCATTTAGTGGATCTGTTAACCTTTTGCATATTTTAAAGCACCAAAAGGATCTGGGGCTCCTCAGTGATGATAAAGGGACAAATGGGGACAACAAGGCCAAGAATTCAGATAAAGAACCCAGACTCTTAACCAGCATAAACTGAAAAAAGTTTTCCCCTTGAAAAAGTGCCCAAAGGGCCAAAACACATCCAAGAGAGATAAAGGTGAAGAGTTCATTGAAGAAGACTCCATTTCCTTCATCCTTTGAGACGCTCAGAAGACACCACAGCAAACTGAGCATGCCCAGATGGGCGTGGTGTTAATTACCATATAAGGCAATGATGGGCGTGGCCAGGGAAATGAATATGCATGAGATGGGTTGTGCAATGTTTTGCATATGTAAGATGTGTTTTACAAAGCTTTTGCCAAGTGATCTTCAAACAGGAGATTTTTGATGTAGTAAAATGTTGATTTTGCTGAGATTTTAATGAGTAAAATGTTGGGGTTTTGGAAACATCTCCTTGCAAAGAGTCACCACCAACATGAATGAAGAATGAGAAAAATAGAATAAAAATTAATTAAGAAGGAATGAATGAATTAATGAATTCCCAGCAGAAGTCAGTGGATTTAAACTCCAGCTTCTCCCAGTGCTGTAGCACAAATGATTTTGGCATTTTCCCTCAGATCAGCTTCTCCAGCATCCTTTTTATTCTCTGGTGTTTATATCCCAGTGGGAAAAGCACAGCACGTGGAGTTTGTCACCTTTTGGTGACACGAAATGTTTGTGAATCCCAGGGGAATAACAAGGGGAAAGGCTGGCGGGTGGGTGTGCGTGTCTTTGGTGAAATTATTCCCCACACATCTCAGCACTCTTAGAAAAGATGAAACAGGAAAGCCTTATCAATATCACTGCTTATTTTTAGAGAATATGAAATCTGAAAGTGAAATAGAGTTGAAGGCAAGTTTGGATGTCTGAGATGCCGAGCTTTAGTTACTGAACAACTGGAAAACAATGGTATGGCCAGCTGAAGGTTAAACAATTAAATTAATTAATTAAACAATGCCCTTCTCCTTACCAAGAGCCCAAGGTCAGAGCAGACCCTGCTGGCTCGGCAGGAGGGGTCCCAAGAGTCGTTTTTAGGGTTTAAAATATAACACAGTATGGGAATGTAGTGATTCTTATAGGCTGTGTGTAAATGCTGTAGGATTTGTAGTTTTTAGGGTTTAAAATATAACACAGCATGGCAATGTAATGATTCTTACAGGCTGTGTGTAAATGCTGTAGGATTTGTATCTTGTACTGGATTGGTTGGTGTAAATCAGAATATTCAGTATTGAAGGAGGTTTAATGGATTGGAATGAGAACTTTGCTCTCTTCTTCATTCTTCCCTCTCTTCTTCTTCGCTCTCTTTTTTCACTCTCTCTGCTCTGAGCTGTGGCTGGCAGCTCGTGGCAGGGCCCCTTCACCCACGCCCTGTGCAAAAAACTCCAAACCCAGCCCTGACCCCAGAGATCTCTCGTCTCCATCCATCCCATCACCGTCCCGACCACCTCACTCCCACAGATTGGTGCCCACCGATAAAATACACGCCACCCTAACAACAAAATTCTCATTAATTGTGGAGTTCTTCCCACCCCGTTTCAAAGGGCCCATCTCCTCCCCTCCATAACAAAGCTGTGCCTCAGTGGAGATAAAAAGTTTAGAAGCAAAAGGCTGAAACTTTGCAGAAACGCTGTTTAATACATGAATTTCCCTGAGCAGTTTATGTGCTGCTCAGCTCCCCCAGTGCAGTCATTTCCCAGCTCAGGTGAGTCCATTTCCAGGCAGATTTCCAGACCTGACTTCCCAACCACACCAAACTCAGCTGTAAATCTCTGTGCAGTGAGAGCTTCTCTTAAAAAAGATGTCCCCACCTGATAGGGTGCTAAATCTTTTCATTTTCTAGACATTTTTTGCAGACTTCAGTCACCATCCAGGAGAGTAAATTTTCTCTGGAGTCTTCATAAAGATGACAGAGAGGTGCCTCTGAAAAATAACAGGGGGCCCTGAATTTCACAGATAGTTTTTAAAATAAAAACAATCCAAATATATATATATATACACAATAATATATATAATATAATATAATATAATATAATATAATATAATATAATATAATATAATATAATATAATATAATATAATATAATATAATATAATATAATATAATATAATATAATATATATAATATAATATAATATAATATAATATATATAATATAATATAATATAATATAATATATATTATATATATATATATATATATACTAATATATGTATTATATATATGTATATATATAGAGAGAGAATATATATAATCTATATATGTATATATACTAATATATATATTTTATATATATATTTTAATATATATATATATATGATGTAAATAATAACAGTTCTAAATTGTGGAAAACCCAATCCACACCTGACAATAACTGGGATGTGTGCTGAGGAAGTTGTTGACTTTCTTTTCTGTTTGCTTTGTTCCAAAATCTTCATAAATAAAGCCAATCCTAGAAAGAAATAGCTCCTTTCTTTATGCGTTTCCTAATTTTATTTTTCCCCCCTCAAAAAAAAAAGTTTGCTTTTTGGCCAAAAGTTTTAGCTGGGGTAGGCACGAGCATAAAACTCATAAAAAGGGGATTTACTAAATAAATGTCAATGGGCTCCTCTAATAAAATTATGCAGCCCGAGCAGCCCAATTAATGAGGGAGCAGAGCAGCTCCTGGCACACAAATATTTTGTTTTCAGCAGTGGAAGCACAAGGTGGAGGTGCCCAACTCTCTCAATCATCTCCCAAGGAATTGATCCATGCACCTCCATTTCCTGAGCTCTTGGTTCCTTCAGTCTGGATTAAAAACTTTGGGTTTTTGGTTTTTTTAATTTATTTTTCCTGGGAAGTTCATGTCCTGTTTGGAAAATACCCAGTCCTGTCCAGGCTCTGCTGTCACATCCCTCACTCTGCATTAACCTCAATTTTTTATTTTGTTTTAATCCTTCTTTAGTGCATTCCCCAGGACCATGGAGAGAGGTTTGTTTTACAAAGCTTTTGCCAAGTGATCTTCAAACAGAAGATTTTTAATGTAGCAAAATGTTGATTTTGCAGAGATTTTAATGAGTAAAATGTTGATTTTTCTTAGATTTTAATGAGTAAAGTATTGGGGGTTTGGAAAGATCTCCTTCCAAAGAGTCACCACCAAAATTAATTAAGAATGAAAAATAAAAAAGAATTAAGAAATGAATGAATTAATGAATTCCCAGCAGAAGTCAGTGGATTTAAAATCCAGCTTTTCCCATTGCTGTAGCACAAATGATTTTGGCATTTTCCCTCAGATCAGCCTCTTCAGGAGCTTTTACTCACTGGTATTTCCAGTGGGCAAAGCCCAGCAGGAGTTTGTCACCTTTCAGTGACAGGAAATGTTTGTGAATCCTTCCAGGAGGAAATTCCAGCTGGACAATCACAGACCAGTTGCTCTGGTCCCATTACAAATCCTGCATCCCTCATGGGATGTAAATTTCAGACACCTGAAATTGGCATTTTTAAATTCAGCCTCTCGGCAACGTCCCAAAATCAGCGCTGAGTTAATGAAAAAAATCCCTAAAATCCTGAGTCTGCTACTTTGAAATCATTTGTAATGGTTTTGCTGCTCTTCAGGATCTATTTCCTTCTAAATGAGATTTGACATTTACATCATCTCAATATTTGGGTTGTACACAGGCAGAACAAGAGAAGCTGCAACCCTCCAATCATCTGCAGAGCAGCAAATTGGAATTATTTATGAGAAAAAAACGTAATATTTCATGTTCATATTTTCAATTAAACCGGATTGAAAGCAAAGCTGTCCAGATCAATCCAGGGAAAAAAAGAAAGATACAGACTTGGGTTTAAAAAGGCCTGAAATGAAATCTTGCTTTTGTTTTGTTCCTTTTTGTGTCATTGGGTTTTTTTAACTCCAGTAGAAAATGCAAACAAGGCAAAAAAACCTCCTCAAACAAAACACAAGAAATTGAGAAACTGAACTTTTATTTAAAGGATTATGAAAATATTTAGCATCTCCAGCTCAATCCATCTGCAATTAGTGATCCTGAAAGGCCTTTTGGAGTATAAAGGATGCTTTGCTTTTAATTTCTGCCTCCTGACATCAGCGTGGAGCTGAGTCCACCCAAACCTGGCCCCTGCCACCACCACCCTGCCTTACCAAAGCTCTTTCCCTCCTTTGGCTGCACTTTTTAATTAAAAAAACACACGTGGTGTTTGAACAATCCTTTATTTGCTCGACTTGGAGAGTTCTAAACTTGGCCTCAAATGTCAGGGAGTTCACCCCAGTGTTTGCCTTTCATATTCTGTTGCATATTCCAGGCCTGCCAGGGCTCCCTTTGGGCAGAAACTTTTTGCATTTATTCCTCATCTCCCGGTTTTGCTGCTTCCCTTTGTTCCCACAGATCAAAACTGGCATCGTTCCGTCTTTAAATGAGTCGCCAGCACTGGATTTAAATCTTTCCCTGCTCTGAGTTGCCAGGCAACATCAATTCACACAAATTCACCTGCAAGCTCCTGGCTCTGCCCAGTGCCCCAAAATCCCACCCAGATGTTGGAACTCTGGGCACTGAGAATTTCAGATTTCTGTGCTGCCAGTCACTGACCCCCAAGCAAACACTGCATTGACCTGAGGCTGTGGAAAAAGCTCCCAAAATTGAGTGACAGCACTGGGATTGTGGGTGTGGAGTTTGGATAGAAGTGTGTGATATCACAGGGTGGAAAACTCAGAGTTTAAGGGTTTAGAATACAGTTATATGTATATAAAGCAAGATGGAAGTTTTAGGGCAGAGGCTGAGTCCTTCTTTTTCAGTTTCTTCTTCTCCATGGGTCTGGGTGGTATTTTGTATTTGGGTAGAAAAATCCGCATTGCGGGCCATGGGTGGTTGGTTATTGGGTTAAAAGTAAAAATAATTTAGGTGTAATTTCCTAATTGGACAATTTGTGCTTAAAAGGCCTTGGAAAGAAAGAGATAAAGGCCAATTTTCACTTTGTTAAGTAGAACTCACAGCCTGTGGGAGTGTAACACAGGTAAGAATTAATAAACATCAGAGTCTGAACACAAAATCCTTCTCCCAAGCATTTCTGACAGAAAAGAAGATAAAAAACCCACAAAAACTCTCTGTGGGACAGTAGGAAATTTTGTCAGCTGGCACCTTCAAAAGTTTTTATAAATTTCAAGATCATTTCCACCTACTGGCACTCAGATCTCAAAGGTTCCATGTAAAACCCCCTGAGCTCACAGGGATGGGACTGCTCCGTGGGGAGCTGGAAATCCATCTTCAAAATCCATCTTACAAAACCCATCTTCCCAAAACTCATCTTCTCAAAATCTATCTTCCCAAAATCCATCTCCCCAAAAATCCATTTTCCCAAACCCATCTCCCTAAACCCATCTTCCCAAACTCATCTTCCCAAACCCATTTTCCACTTTTCTCTGAGGAATTTTTTTCCCAGACTGGGGCAGGGGCTGTTTGAGTTTGCTCCCCTGAGGGACCCCATTTGGGGGTTTCCTCCCAAATCTGCCCTAAACCAGGACAGAAATTTTCCCAAACTCCCTGGCAGATCCCTTGTTGAGGTTTCCATCACTGGGGCCTTGCTTTAACTCCTCCATCCCTGGCCTATCCCAGGCCATCCCAAAGCTGGGCTTAACTCCCCATCCTCAGGAGAAGCTGTGACACCGTTGCACCTTTAGGATCAGCTCAGTTTTGCTTTTACAAACATTTTTCTTTAAAAAGGAAAAAAATCAGCCTCACTTTGCATCACAATTTTCCTGAGCATTGAGACAGATCATTCTTTATTCCAATGAATACCCAGCCCGAGGGCTTTAGCTACTGAAATAATTTTTTACTTAACACCAAGCACCCATAAATAATATTTTTCATATTCTCACTAGTATATCATTTGTATACTAATTTCCCAATAATGCAGACCTGGACTCATACTTAAAGCTGTTAAATGGGAGCTGCTGGCTTTAAATTAAATCTCATTTTTATAATTTGCTCTTAGACTTACTCATAATCATAATTTCACCTTGCTCACTCAGTTCCCAGCAGTGCTCCTGGATATTTTGCTGCACTCTCACAGCCACTTTAGGATGAAGAGAGAGGCATTAAAATGGATGTTTTGTATTATCCAGGGATTTCTTTTGGCAAACATTCCCTGTAAAGCTCCAGATTTTCTGCAGGGGTCTGTGTAGCCCAGCTCTGCCCCGCATTGATTTTATTCTGTAAATGAGAATTTCCTCCTGCAGTGCATAATCACAGCTAATTTCATGAATTCATTGAAGGAATCACCACAGCCCAGGTTTTGCCAGGCTCCATGGGGCTCCTGCTGTTCAGATTTTTAACTTGTCACATTCCCTTTATTTACTTTGTAACTGCTTCATGTCAAAAAGCTGGGATTTTTTTTTTCCTCGTTGAATCAATGAAACTTTATTTTTTTCTCCTGAAACAAATGAAAAATTAACACAATTTAAAAAAAAAAATTAAAATTTTTAAGCACATTTGGGAACGTTAATCAGATCACTTTCAATCCTTTTATTCCCTTAAAAACACTTGGGTGAAATGTGAGATTTGAGTGCTCATTTTTATTAAATTTTGTCTTAAAAATGCATAGCAGGAAATTTTCTGAAGTGCTTCTGGGCTCTTACTCGAGTGTGTGTTTTGATGTGTTTCAACAGGTGTAGAGAACGGGGAAATAATCGAAAAAAAAAGTTTTCCTGCAGAATCAGGAGATTTAAGTTATGTACCCCTCTGATACAGAGTGGAAATGGAAAAGAAAGGACAGAACTCAGAAAAAAATTCTGGCTGATGATTTCTGGATCCTTTTGTGCTTTAAATAACCCTTTTTAAACTAGAAACAGTCCACTGAGAAAAAAAATCAGAGGGCTGAATTATGTTGTACCTTTAGAGGGAAGACTGAAAAAAACAGAGGCAAAAGTGAAGGGAAAAGGAGGAAAAAGGGTAGGGAAAGGGAAAGGGAAAGGGAAAGGGAAAGGGAAAGGGAAAGGGAAAGGGAAAGGGAAAGGGAAGGGAAGGGAAGGGAAGGGAAGGGAAGGGAAGGGAAGGGAAGGGAAGGGAAGGGAAGGGAAGGGAAGGGAAGGGAAGGGAAGGGAAGGGAAGGGAAGGGAAGGGAAGGGAAGGGAAGGGAAGGGAAGGGAAGGGAAGGGAAGGGAAGGGAAGGGAAGGGAAGGGAAGGGAAGGAAGGGAAGGGAAGGGAAGGGAAGGGAAGGGAAGGGAAGGGAAGGGAAGGGAAGGGAAGGGAAGGGAAGGGAAGGGAAGGGAAGGGAAGGAAGGAAAGGGAAGGAAGGAAAGGAAAGGAAAGGAAAGGAAAGGAAAGGAAAGGAAAGGAAAGGAAAGGAAAGGAAAGGAAAGGAAAGGAAAGGAAAGGAAAGGAAAGGAAAGGAAAGGAAAGGAAAGGAAAGGAAAGGAAAGGAAAGGAAAGGAAAGGAAAGGAAAGGAAAGGAAAGGAAAGGAAATGCTGAAGACAAACGTGTTTAAATACACACTCCATCCCTCCAAAGGCTGCTGCTTTGGCGAGTTCATTTTGTCACTCACCAAGATGCAGCTGCAAGCCCCAGAGGTCAGAGGCTTTCTCCTCCAAAGAGGTATTTATGAGCTTTTAAGTGCAAGGAGAGAAAAATATTTTCATTAGAGGGAGGCTGCCGGGAGGGGAATGGATTCAGTGGCTCGGTGAGAGGCAGCAAATCACCCCTCTCACCTCCAATCCCTGCACCAGGCTCTGGAAGTCCAATTATCTCGACAAAAACGGTTTAAAAAAATAACTGAACAATGGGATTGGAGGGGAGGAGAGAGGTGGGAGTTGGGCCTTAGGCAGCAGGTGATGGAGGAGCTCTGAGGTGGAATCCTGGAGGATTTTGTGCTGCTGCAGATTTATTTATTGGGCAGCAGCAGCTGCCCTGTGTTTCACATTTAATGATAAGATGTGTTGCTACAGCTTCTGGCTGAGAATTGAACCCTAAACTGTTTCTGCAGCACGGCTGAAGGCAGATCTATACAATCTGAAACAGAAACTGTTCTTTTTTTCCTGAAGCTTTACTGAAGTTATAGTTTTGCCAATTTGCTCTTAAACTCCCTGCCCCGGGAGGGTGATTCATGGGCTGGGAGCACACAGGCTGTAAATACCCTCAGGGACAGGAGATACCTTTAGCCTGATTTCTTGGAGATGTTCTGGCACAATTTCAGAATTTCCACTGACCAGAGACCCCCTGGGCGAGGCACATTCACTCTGCAGAGTAGCAGCAATGTGAGAGAAGGGTGCAGATTAAAAATGTTCTCTCTTCTCAGGACAAAGCTTGAGAAGAGAGAAAATTGATGCTGTTTTACACCACAACAACACGGACTCTGATATTTGGAAGGCTAAAAATTACTCTTTTATTTAGGGATGTGTCTCCCTTTTATAATATTTTACACAGACCAGTTTGATTGGTGAAATGAAGGCAAACCTCTCCAATCACACTGGTCAAACGAGAGGGACATCAGGAGGAAACCCCTCCTGTGAGAAGGAATGAATAACACAGGTACAGTCACACAAACATTTCTCTTGTTTGCAGAAATCTCCTGGGAAAAGAATTTCAGAACCCAAAACATCTCAGCCATGAAATCAGAGCTACAGAAAATAGTAATTTGCTTTGAGCTGAATCTCCAGGGCAATGATGGCCTTCCCCTGGCACTCACTGAGGCATTGATCAAATTTTCCCAAATTTTCCCAAGTTTTTCCAAGTTTTTCCAGTTTTTCTGAGTTTTCCCAAGTTTTCCCCTCTGATCCCAGAGTTCCCCTGTGCTCTGACACTGCTCAGGCCGGGCCATCCAACACCAGCCATGAAAAGGTGACTGAGAGGAATTTCTGAGCTCAGGTGATCACTGCTGTGCTAATGAGGAGTTCTGCAGGAGCAGAGGGCTGTGTGATCCTGAAACCAAACACAAAAACCCTCAGGGCTCCAGGAGCCTCTGATCTGAGCAAATGAGCAGGAGGGGATGCAGAGGGATTCAATTAATGAAACTCCATCCCAAACCCGCCTGCTCCGGCTGGGCTTTACACAAATATCGATCCCTGCTTGGAGAACTTAAAACAGGAGAGGAAAAGCCAAGGAGAGCTGACATCTGACCCCCAGGAGCTCTCTGAACTTTTCTTCTCTCTGCACAGTGCAAAAAAGTGGATGTTTTCCTTTGGAGAGGAAACAGGTGAGTTTGTTTTTAACCTCTAGAAGACATTTTAAGCTCAGGGATTTCTTTGGAGGAGAAGGGAGCACAACAAAATCAAAAAGCTTTTGCAGTCAACATGCTGAAACATCAAATTGCTGCTTCTCACTCCTGAGATGTGTGAACGAGGCAGGCTTTCAGCTGCCAGGGAGAAATTATTCCTTAGCAGCTGAAATATTCCGAATCCTCGGTTTGTTGTGTTGCTGAATGGTTGTGTCAAATAAATAGATGAAGTTCTGTATAGTTATAACTTTGACTTAATCTGTTCTGAACAGAACTGGCCTCTTCCAGAGGGAGGGAAAGGCAGAGGAAAGGATTTCTGTCTCTTATGGCAGAATTAGGTCCGAGTGCATTTCCATCCCTCTCCAGCTGAGAATTTTGGCTTCCATGGATTAGAGGACATTTTCATCCTCATCTTCCTCCAGAAGATGTGAACAGCCAGGCTCTGCTCTGCAGGCCTGATCACAAAACGCTCACCAAGTTCCAGCAGCAGCTGTCAGAGGGAATTTCCCTCCCTGGGTGCTCCAGGCTCACCCTTCCCGTAGGGAAATGTTGATTTTCTTCCTCTCCCCAATGGTTTTTGGGGCTGAAGCTTGGTAAATGATCAGTGGCTGCGAGT
Organism: Acrocephalus arundinaceus; assembly: GCA_021534815.1. Lineage (NCBI taxonomy): Eukaryota > Metazoa > Chordata > Aves > Passeriformes > Sylviidae > Acrocephalus > Acrocephalus arundinaceus. The sequence goes on along the minus strand of JAJEOU010002478.1, from coordinate 13,173,258 downwards.
TTGGTGGGACGCTAATGAATAATTCAGGGTGACAGAGGAATGGGGTGATGGATGGGGAGAGCTGGAGCTGTCACGTTTGCTGTGCTGCCAGTGCCATGCACACAGAGCAGATGTGCCCACGCTGGGTGGGACAGCAAATCCTGGCAGGAGCTTCTGTGCCCTGGATCAGGACTCCATGGGCTTGGAATAAAATCTATAGTGGGTTTCCTCTCTGGAGGAATGGGGTAAAGGCTGGCCTGGCATTTCTGCTAAGTGCAGCTAACAAACAATCTGTGAGTTCTCATGTGAAGGTGTTTGGAGAATGAGAAGTTCCTTTAACACAACAATCCATTCTGAGGGTGAAAAATAAATGTACCTGTAAGAACAAGGGGTTTGTCCCATGAGAATCAGTATAGAATATTATATATATATATATATATAATAGATAATATAATATATATAATATCTATTCTGAGGGTGAAAAATCAGTTCACCTGTAATAATGAGGGATTTGTCTCATGAGAATCAGTAAAGAAAATATGTAAACAATCCCAGAATAGAGAGATTTGATGGACAGGTAAAATACCATTTACAAACCAATAGAATCATTAACAAAACAGTTATTAAGTTCTCATGTGAAGCTGTTTGGAGAATGAGAAGTTCCTTTAACACAACAATCCATTCTGAGGGTGAAAAACCTGTAAGAACAAGGGATTTGTCCCATGAGAATCATAATATAATATAATATATTATAATATAATATAATATAATATAATATAATATAATATAATATAATATAATATAATATAATATAATATAATATAATATAATATAATATAATATAATATAATATAATATAATATAATATAATATAATATAATATAATATAATATAATATAATATAATATAATATAATATAATATAATATAATATAATATAATATACGTAACATAATATAATATATATGAAATAGATAATCGAATATATATATATAATATTATCTATTCTGAGGGTGAAAAACAAATGCACCTGTAATAACAAGGGATTTTCCCCATAAGAATCAGAATATAATATAATATAATATAATATAATATAATATAATACAATATAATATAATATAATATAATATAATATAATATAATATAATATAATATAATATAATATAATATAAATATGGATATAAAATAGATTATATATATATATATATCTAATATTATCTATTCTGAGGGTGAAAAATCAGTGTACCTGCAATAACAAGGGATTTGTCCCATGAGAATCAGTAAAGAAAATATGTGAACAATCCCAGAATAGAGAGATTTGATGGACAGGTAAAATACCTTTTACTAACCAATAGAATCATTAACAAAACAGTGATTAATTTCCCATATGAAGCTGAAACTTAATCTCCATGTAAAAAACCCCCACATTTTTAGTTGTTTTCTCCTCTCTCAAGTTCCCATTTGTGGGTTTTCTATCAATCAATGGGATGATCAGGGCTGCCTTCAGTGTGTCCTTCATTATTGATTTGAGGTTCTATTTTCCTTCAGACAGCCCCGGAGCTCTTTTATTTCCCTGCTCTGTGTCTGTTGCCACGTTTGCTCTCCCAAATCACCATTTTCACAGCACACACTTCACCAATATAATTTAAAACACAGTATTTTGTTCACTGCCTCCAGTGTGAAGAACTCCACCTTAAAAACATTTCCAATTCAATGATTGTTCAGATAGAGTGTCAGAGGAGCAGAATATGATGAGGCAAAAAAAAAATCTGAATATTTACACCCTCAGAAAGAAGCACTTGGAGATGTTGCTGCACAATAAATCACTTTGAAAGGAACTTAACTGAGAGAATTATGACCAGTCCCAACAGGGAAAAACAGAGATTCTCTGTGTAAATGTTTGTCTTGCTACTTATTCCTGCAGCCTGATTTTTCTGTGATTTATGGGTTCTGTTCTTACGATTTCTGAGCATTTAATAGATGAGATTTTGTGTGTCCTGCACTGAGCAGTCCCTAATCAGCTGTAATGGTGAGAACTGAGTAAAAACTGTGTCAGCCCCAGCACAGCAAAACAGCCTTTGCTTCCTCACACTGCTGCTGGCAAGGGCAGGGAGCTTTTAATTCTGATTTTTACTTAAAGTGCAGCTGGAAGCAGAAGTGGAAATATCTCATTTTAATGAAGTCAATACCCAATTGAGCAGCAGAGAGTAATCTTGGCAGCCCAAGGATTGCCAGGCAGAACCTGTAAAGGGAATAAACATTTTATTTGGTGCAAGGACTCAGCTCAGCCTGGCCTGGAATTGCTCCTGCTCATCCCGGGGGCAGCTGGAATGTTGGAGGTGAAACTGCTCAAAATGCTCGGAGTGATTCCCCAAAAACATCTCCTGGAGCTCCTCGGGGTGGCTTGGAGGGAGCTGGGCTGTCTGGGACAGAGAATTCAGGGGTGGAGGCACTGCAGGAGCCAGCTGGAGTCTCCAACATGGAATTTTGTGGATGGAGTCAGCTGGAGTCTCCAAAATGGAATTTTGTGGATGGAGTCAGCTGGAGTCTCCAAAATGGAATTTGATGGAGGGAATCAGCTGGAGTCTCCAAAATGGAATTTTGTGGATGGAATCAGCTCAGCTCAGAGCTGGAACCCTGATTTTATAGGACAAAGCTCTCTGGGAATCACTTGTGTGGTGCCTCTGTTGTGTCCAGAATTCCAGGGATCAGGATTCCTGGCAGCATTCTGCAGGGATAAAGAGCAGCAATCAAAGCCAAGGGAAAAAGGAATCCTGGAACATCTGTAACAATGAAAAAACAGAGCAAGTTTAACCATGATGCTTCTGTGTGAAAACAGCATTTGGACAGCCCATTAAAAAGGCCACAAAACAAACCCAGGTGAAATTAAAGCACAAAACTGATCCCTGTTCCAGCTCATGTGTCCAGGTGAAGTTCTGAAGTTCTCCCTTGCTTTAATTAAAAGCTCTCCATGCTCTGGTGTTGATTTGCATTTACCCTGAGAAAAGGGGAGAAATAAAATGGAATTTTACAGGAATGTCTGCGCAGCCAGCACGGGAGCAGGGCAGGCTGGGGAGGTGGCACCAGTGGGATTTTGGTTTCAGGGCAGGGGAGAAGCCAGGCTGGGCCCCTCCAGGACCAGGAACATCCCCTGCTGGCACTTGGATTTTGGTGGGCAAAGCCACGGGGAAGAGTGGGAATGAACCCAAAAAGTTCCTTTATCAATTCACTGGGGTCTGGCAGAATCATCCTTAAACCCTGTAAAATTTCATCAAAATTTCTGTTTTGAAATGGAGTTACCTGTGAGGATTTAAAACTTCATTCACCACCTTGATTATCACTCAGTATTCCCTAGGACTGCATCCAGTGAGATATTCATGAGATTTCCTCAGAACCAACCCCCCAAATTTGTTGCTATTCTTTCCTGCTGCTGCTGTTCTGAAAGAGGTTAAATTTTAGGTGTTTATGGCAGTTTGGGAAGCAAAAAAAAAATAATAAAAAAAGCAGTTTATAAGTACAGCGCTAAAAGCAATAACATTTGATTTGCAATAAAGTATATTGTATGAAAGTTTCTGTATTATTGGATTCCAGCCCCTGGATTAGTGACTATTCACCTCATCTCTCCCACCCTACAGGGAAAAATCATTGACAATTGAAGTATTTTGATTTGTGCTGTTTAGGCAGTCTGGGCAGGAACGCTCTGAGCACAGAGGGGTTGTGCTGTCGGATTCTGATGTCCTCAGGAATAAAAAAAAATCTGCTCTGGGAGAGAGGGGACTGAACTTTCCTTTGGTTTAAAGTCTGTTTATGAACATATTTTTAATAGATTCTCATGATTCAATAGTGTGGCTCAGCTCACAGTCCTTTAAATCTGTCTAATAATTAAACTTAATGAATTTAACCCAATTTAGCAATGAAAAAAGTTGCATTTATGACTGTGATTAATAGGCTCCAGTTACCCTCACAGGTCTCTCAGTCACAGCACGCAATCTGTACATGTAAAATTTGGATTTTATTTACTGCTATTTCAATGGTTTTGCCGCAGGTTTCGAACTCCTCAGGCCCAAAAAGTGTGAAATTTGCACATCTTTTAAAATAATTGCGTTGTCCTGAGGTAAGAGGTTGTAGGACAGGCATCTCCAGGGGGAATTACTTCCATCCTAAAAGAATATGGACAAATCTCCCTTTAGAAATGCTTTTTTTTTTCCTTTCTCCATCGGCTGTATTTTATTTTTCCTTTCTCCATCTTCCCTTTGCTCTGTGCTTTTCTTCAGTGTCAAAGTGACTGAATTAAGGAAAACAATAAATTCTCACAATATTTTTTCTCTTGCCCAGCATTGTTTAGGGTTTATTGTGTTTTTAGCAGGCTCTGCAGGCAGCTCAAATTGGATTTTTCGACCTCCACGTGTGATGCTCTTTGACACCCCTAAAACACCTCTAATAACCTGCCCCAAAACAAAACTCTCCACATCAAAAACAAAGCTTGGAATGCAGGATGGGAGTGAAATCCGTGCTCAGTTTGGCCAAACTGAGAGGCACCAGCTCCTCCCCTGCCCACCAACCCCAGAAAAGCTTCAGAGATGTTAAAATTAAAAGATTTTGCACGTTGGCCTGTCACTTTGATTTTTACAAGTCTTCTAGGCTTTCTGATGTTTACGTTTTTGTATTGGGGTTTTCTCACGCATTTTTATCTAAATATATCATTGTTTTGCATTCTTTTCTGGAGGAGGAGAGAATTGATGGACTGTTGGTTGACCGTGTGATTGAAGAGGACAATTTCATCCTCCAATCCATGGTCACTATATAAATTCTAAGTTTGTAAATAAACTGTGCCTTTTTTGCCTTTGACCTCTCTGCCTGTGAGTGCGTGTTCATTTCGTGTCCTATTGCCACAGTTGGCCATTTTGTCACCATTCCCTCTGAAATTGCAACCAAGTTGTCAAGGATTTGTGGTCCCCCTTGAGAAAACGTGGAGAACCCTGGTGTGAAACTCTAGTGCAGTGTGGGTCTAGCCCTGATTTCGTGCCTGAGATGTTTTTGGTTCTGAAATTCCTTTCCCAGGTGATTTTCCATAAACAAGAGAAATGTTTGTGTGACTGTACCTGTGTTATCATTCCTTCTCACAGGAGGGGCTTCTTCTTAATGTCCCTCTGGTGTGACCAGTGTGATTGAAGGGGTTTGCCTTCATTTCACCAATCAAACTGGTCTGTGTAAAATTGTATAAAAGGGAGACACATCCTTAAAATAAAGAGTCATTTTTAACCTTCTGAATTTCGGGGTCTGTGTGCTGTGGTGTAAAACAGAGTCACTGTGGGGCTCTCAGTGTGCTCAGCTCCCACCTGATTCTCCCGGGGTGCCAGATTTGGAATCTCGCCTGGAGTGTCTCCACTCAGGAAATTCAATCACTGCAAGCAGCTGCAGGGGTTTCTCACCTCAATATTTGCTTTGGTTCCTCGGGCTGATTCTCCAAACTCCCTCCAAACTCTCCAGCATTTCAATAAAAGCCTCAATTTACCCTAAATCCTTCTCCCTTTGTTCATCCTTGTTACTCATCCCCAATTAGCAAATTGTGCTCGGATGACATTGATCTTCCCCCAACGCTGCCAAGAGCCTTGAAGAACATTTCCCCCTCAAATTCTGTTTCCTGGAACTCAAAGTGACACAAAGGAAGTTGTGCTGCGCTCTGGGGCAGCACAGAATGCTGAATGAAGAAATGTTTGATGAAATACAGAACTTGCACTTTAATGGGCTCCTCAGGAAGGAACGTGTCACCAGAGGAATTCTTTTATCCTGCCATGGTGACAGAGAAAATGGGATCATGGGATTTTCAGAATTAAGGAGACACAATAAAGCAATATTTTTATTTTAAAGCTTCAGATTACACACAAGTGACACTGAAAGCGTGTCCCAAACAATTTGAATAAGTCATGAAATCAAATCCATAAATAAACTTATTTTCCCAGACAGAATCAGTGGCTGCCCCTCATATGAGGAGCTTCACTGACACGACCTGAACACACAAGGAAAAAATTTATGAAAATTGTGGAGAATGGTCAGTAAGAAAGCAGAGAAATTTATTTTCTCTCTCTCTCTTTTTTTTTTTTATTTTTTTTTTTTTTATTTTATCAAGGCTCTATTGAAATCAAACAACCAACGTGCACACTGAGAAACAGAGAAATGTTCCTGAATAAAAACTCCCAGCCAGTGGGGCAGAGAGGTTGATGTGATGTTATTTACCCTTCCCGTGCTGGCTAAGATAATTGCAGCAATTTTGCAGCTCATTTTCATACAAAAGCATGGAAAGTTTAAAAAATCAGTTTAATCTGCACGAAACAAACGTGTTCCTCCAGGAGCTGCAAAGCTTTTTTGGGCGAGCAGCTTTTGTTCCATCACAAACCTGTAAAGCGAAGCAAGCCTTGATGAGCTGCCAGATGGAAGCACTGAAGAACTCATCATTGGCTCAGGTGTAAAAATAGAAGGCATTTGAAGAAAAAGAAATCCTCCAGGGTGTGCTGGAAAATCAGAATTACTGGTTGAGATGCAGTTTTCAGGCCAGGGGGGTCACACAGAGAGCAAACATTAATTTTGGGTGCAATCAGGCAGCGTTTAAGGTGAGGACAGCAGTGTTGGCAACCGTTGTCAGTGTTTAAGAAAGAACCAAAGGATTTCTTCTATCCTGATGTACTGATCCATTAAAAAAAAAAAAAAAAGAAGATTTTTCACTGGGATAAATTTGTAATCACTCTCTGATTTTTATTTTTTTTAGTCTTCCAAGCGCTTTCTTCTTCCCTGTTTTTAAGCAGTTTAATTTAAAATCTAATTACCACAAACACAGACAATGGAAAGAATCGGTGTTTCTCCTATTTTCATCGAGTTGCTTTTAAATTAACACCATTAAATCCATATTCTCCTGTTTAGATTTTCCCTCTCAGAGAAGTTTAGCAGAAGATGCTGTTTATTATTTATGAGGGCTCTCTCCTTTGGCTGACAGACAGATGGGGAGAAGGTGCTGGTTTTTATTGGCTCTGAAAGATGAAATATGAAACAAGTGCTGGTTCATCCTTGAGCTTCCCCCCTGACCTCTGCTCGCTCGTTAGATGTCAGCGAGTTAAAAGAAATAATGTAAAATACATCATGTGATGAGACAAATTTGTCACGCCTGCCTTGTTGACTGATAAAAGGACAAACTCTTCCTCACACAAATCAAATCCTGCAGCCATCAAATGCTGAAGTGTAAATCCCAGAGTCCTTGGGAAGGGCTGTGTGCAATAGGAATTTATTTTGGGTTTTTTTTTTTTATTTTGCTCAGGGGACAAGCAAAGGGATTTCAGTAAGAATTACTGGTGTGTGTTTTATGGCTGGTAGGGGAAAAAACAGAGGAAAATAACAAAAATTAGCTATCAATTAAAAAGAAGAGCATCTGATTGAAAACCTGCATTAGGAACAGCGAAGGTTCTGTCTTTTTGGTGGATCTTCAGGAAGCAGAATGGAAAAAAATAGTTTTAAACCCTGGGATTTGGCCAGTTTTGATATCCCCGTGTCCTGGAGCACAGATGGTTGGAGCTGGGATTGTTGTGGAAGGCACAAATTGTCCTGGAGTTTGAAACATCCCCTTCAATGGGAAAAGAGCCCTCGAAGCAAAATTATTTTGGGGGGAAATGATGTGATTTTTCAAACAGCTGAGTCAGTGCCAACAGCTCTGGGGCTTAAAGCTCTCCTGAGTGAATGTGACCTCCTGGAAAACTCGAAATGAAAACTTTTCCCTTCCCCACATCACCAGAGTGTGAACCAGGCTGCAAATGTCAGTTCCTCTGAGCTGAAGGAGGGAAAAGGCAATTGGGTAATTTAACTGGTTTCATATTTTTTTACTGGCTCAGGTCTTAAACCTTTTAAGTGTAACTGGAGCAGCTTGATGGTGTTGCAGGAAGCCGAAATGGAGCTTGTCAAGCTGAGTGGTTTGAGCATGAAATTGTGTTTGAGGGCTCTAAACAAAACTCCAGGCTTGTAGAAAATTCCCATATGAGGTAGCACAAAGCAAAAGTCTCCTATTTTAAGCCACGGGGAAGGGATATTTTAGTTACAGCCCAGCGTTAAAACACACTTGGTAAAAAAAAATTTGATCTCAGGAGAGGTGGGTAAGGAAAGTGCTAAAATTGCAGAGGTCTGCCCAATGCAGGCTGCATTTTCTAGGTGCTGATGTCGTTGTTTCAGATCAGTCCAAATTCCAAAATCACTGCATGAAAATGAAAATATCTTTCTCATTTTCATAAGCATAGAATGGAAGATGTTAAAGATCATCTAGTTCCAGCTAAGAGTCTTTTATAGACACAAAATTCAATTCACAGCCCAGAAAAATTCTGGTTTTTCCATCTCCCAGCCTGGAAGGGCTGGGCAAGGACTCTTGGCAATATCCAGGGCCTCCTTTTTCACATTGAGGAACAACCTTGGTTCTCCATGTATGAAATGCAAAGATTTTCCTGTAAAATTTAACTTCTCTCCAAGGATTCCAACATTTTTCCTTGGCATTTCTGTGCTCCCAGTTTCCCTTTTAAGGAGCACCAGGGGCAGAGGGTGGAGAGAATTTGGTGATTATTTCACCACCCTGCCAAAGCAATGCCACTCCACGGGGGCTGATAACAAATGGGTGACACCAAACAGGGTTTTAAAAAACCCAAATTGCCAATTTCCACCTTCCCAAGAGCAAATGAACACATCTCTGTGAACCTGGCATGTTAAAATAATCAAAAATAAAGAAAAAAATTCAGAAGTGGGATGAAAAAAATCTCCTTTCCAGCCCAAAGCTGAGCTCCTTTTACCTCGGGATGTTTTCAGAAGGGTTGAGTTCTGTTTGATATTTTGCCTCTGGATGAAATGTGACCGTAATGGAATCGGGAGCACAACTTCAAACGCAGCCAATCCCAGCTCTCACAAAAAGCTTCTCCGCTGCTCTGAAAGCCTCTCTGTGCCCTGACCAAAGGAAAGGTGTTAGACAGGGAAAGATTTATTAATAAAGTCTTTGTTCATCCTTAAAGCCACGCTCTGCCTGCACACTGCTCATTAACAAGGCACCGGTTTGATTTTCCTGGCTCGGGCAGAAGAGAAAGGAAACACAATTTCCCGGTATCTTGTGCAGCTTTAGGGTGGTTTGAACTTTTCCTGATGTCAGGGTTTCTGGTAGGGTGTCCAGGCTGTCTTGATCCAAACATTTTACATTTCCTTCTGGATAAAGGGCAGACACTGCTCCACTTTCCCAGCTCAGCCACCAGAGATGGAGGCAGCTTCTCCTTTCTCCTTCTCCTTCTCCTTCCCTTTTCCTTCTCCTTCTCCTTCTCCTTTTCCTTTCCTTCTCCTTCTCCTTCTCCTTTTCCTTTTCCTTCTCCTTCTCCTTTCCTTTTCCTTTACTTTCCCTTTTCCTTTCATTTTCCTCTCCCTCTTCCTTTTCCTTTCCTTTTCCTCTTCCTTTTTCTGCTTCCTTTTCCTCTTCCTCTTCTTTTCCTCTTCCTTTTCCTCTTCCTTTTCCATTTTCATTCCCTCTTTCCCTTTCCTTTTCCTCTCCCTATTCCTTTCCTTTTCTTTTTCCTTTTCATTTCCTTTTCCTCTCCCTTCTCCTTCTCCTTCTCTTCCTCTCCCTCTTCCCTTTTCCTTTCCCTTTCTTTTTCTTTTCCTCCCTTGAGGTGTCCAGGGAAAAACTGGACATGGCACTCAGAGCTCTAGAATTATAGAGAATTCTATGGACAATAAACATTTATTTAGATGATAAAGACCAAATTCTTCAGGGTCCTTTCCAGACTTAGGCTGAGGGAAGCCACAACAGAAAAGAGCTTTTGAAGGAATGAGCCGTGAACCCAAATCCTACAAGGAAAAGGGTTCAAAGCAGGGCTTGGAAGAGGAAAGAACAAAGGCATGGAGTTGTTGTAACACAAATAAAGAGAGTTTAAAGGCTCAGGGCGGCTGTGGCCAGCTCAGCTGGTTCCTGGAGCTGATCTAACATGAGGAAAACACCAACCCCTCAGGCTCAGGGTGAGGATGCTGCTCTGAAAGCAAATCCCAGTGCTCCGGGAGAGAATTCCCAGCCTGGAGCTGCTTTGCTGCCCCAAATTCCAGATTTTCCCTGGCTGGGCTGTCTCCTGCAGCAGGGGGTTGATATTTATTGATTTTTGGGGTTCTGGGGAGAAGGCAGGAGGGGGAAGCTTTGAACAGGAGGTGGAGCAGAAGGTTGGATGTCCTGGGAAGGTGCAGAGTTAAACACCCAAAGGTGGCACTGGCAGAGAAAATGAAAATTTCACTTTGGGGTGAAAGGAGAAGAGGAATTTTGATTTGTGTGATCCCAGCTCCTTCCCTGGGAGCTGCTCTCTGCTCACAATTTTCCCTTCTCCCTGTCCTGCCTGATGTGCAGAGATGTCACTAAAAAATCTGAATTATTCCCTTTCCTGCCTGGCCGTTTGTTTGCAAGGCAAACAAATTTTCCTTTTCTTTTCTTTTTAAGGCAAAAAGATGGAAAAATCTTTGATTTTTGATTTCTCCAAATCCAGGAGGAGGCTCAAACCCTCTCAGCCCTTTGAGGAGGCTCAGACAATCCCACCCACCTGAAATGTTTGGAGCCAATGAAGCATTTAAATCCTCCAGCCAATTAAGTGCAATTAGTGAATGAAAGGTAACACTTTAAATTTAAATCGGGGTTTAAATTAGAAAGTGACACCTACTGGCTGTCAGTCAGTGAGGTGCTTATCTGGAGAGTGCTGGCATGAGAGAAAAAAATATAAAATATATAAAAAATATAAATTATATTTATCTAGGCCTTGTGGTGATGGCTGGAGAGGTTTCTGGGTTTTGTACACAGAGAGTGAAAATACAGCATGTGAATTAATGAAAAATGAAAAGGCAGATTTGCTTCCTAGAAAGTGTCTGATTCTCTTAATGGATATTGATAAAAAAATTCTATTTATTCTGCTCTATTAACTACCAAAATTGGATACTGAGGCTAATATTAAAACAAAGAATTAACAGAATGATTATTTTCTATTCACTTACGGGCTGTTTTATTCATAATTGAATTTCTTGGCTTTGTCTGAGCCATTCCACCTCAAAAAACTCTTTAAATCTTGGAGAGCTCTGGGCTCACAGGCACCTCACAAGGTTCTCCTCCACTCCTCTAAGTAAACTAAACTCCCACTGCCTAAACAACCCAAGCTCTCCTGTGCTCGTCAGATAATTGGGGCTTCAATTGCTCGATTAATTTGTGAAACGCTTTTAGAGAGCCAAAGGATGAGAGAAAATCTCAATCTGATTACAGATATTGCAAAAGGAAGAAACTGAATTAAAGCCTTTTGGATAAATTATTCATTGGGAATCACTTTCTCAGTGCTGCAACCACCACCCCGGGGTTAAATGTTCTGTAAAACTTCAAAGGGCAGTTACAGCATCTTTATCTTAATCATTTTGTGGTTTCTGTATAAAGAGTTTCGATGGCTGCCTTGGATGCCTCCTTGGAATTATTCCAGTTTCAATTCAATGTGGTAAAAGCTGAGGAATTGAGGGTTATAAAATGTTTTTTCCACCTTGAAGAAGGATCTGGCTTCCAGACTTGTCTTGGCTGTGCAGAGCAGCATTTGTCTTTTTTAAAAAAATATGTACAGATGTGATGTCTAGGAAACAATTCCTCTCCCTTCTAGGACTGAAGGCACAATCCTCAAAGCTTGTCAGACACTCAGGAGAAAGACTTTGAGCTGAAATGTGAAAACAAATTGCTCATCTCTGCTGTCCTGAACCTGGGGTTAATTGCTGAAGTGTTCAACAGACTGAGGGAAACGTTGGGTACAGATCCCCTCAATTAACCCCTGGTCTGGGAGGGAAGATTTCTCATTTCTCCCCATCAATTAAACAGCAGCTCTTTCCTGGAGAGGGGGAGAGTGAAATAAAATTCCAAGGAAGGCCATAAATAGATAAAGAAAACGGTGAAGCTGAGGGTTAACCAAAATCCTGCAGGATAACAGAAAATAGCCCAGGCCGGGTATTTACAGGCCAGCCTCTGATTCTCTGAGGAGTTTTGCACACTCAGACACTGAGAAGTGGAGCCTGATCTTTCCACTGAAGAAATTCACATTAATATAAGGGATGTTCATTTTCGTCTTTGAAAACCTTGAAGATCTGGGCCAGCCAGGTTAGTTTGGTTTTTTTTTTTTGTGCATATAGAAAGTTTGTTATGGAAAAAAAAAATCTGAATATTTTCAGAGGAAACTCGCATCATTTTCACAGAGGGGAAATTCATTCTGCTGAGAAGAAATTATCTCCTGGGGAAAGGAAAGCAGCTGGATGGGAAAACAACCACCTATCAAAAATTGATCAGCTCTGCCGGGCTGGCTGAGACAGAATGAGCCGGAGGAGGACAGAAAGCAGGAAAAGAGGAAGCACAGAGATGCATATCAACAAATTCCATTCCTACTCACAATCACCAACCTGCAGCTGCTTGTCCTCAGCAGGGACTGATTTAGTGACAGTCCTGTGGCTCCTCTTTGGGGGACAAAATTCAGGCAGGAACTTGAGCCCCTAACGTGCTTTCCCTGCCGTGCTGGACACCTGCGAAAAGAAAAAAGGGACATTACTCCATGATCAATATGATCGCAGTAGGCCATTTTAATAGATTTTCCATCTTCTTTTATACAATTCTTAGGCTTAATCACACATTTCATGCTAATTTGCAATTGATTGCTCCTAAAAGCAGCATTAGCCTTTTAGTCCTATTGGTTAATTCTTCTTACATACACAGCAAAATTATACATTTCATTTTTTCTGGTTTTCTTCTGATTCCCGCATTTCTGGAGTTGTTTGCCATCTTTTGTTCTTCTTTACACGTGACTTTCAGCATCTTCTTCTTCCTGGTGCGTGACTCCTTCATCCTTGAGATGGTTCCAGGCCTGTCCTTTCACACAGGCTGGATTGCTCACATGCCCCCATTTTTTGAGGAACTCACCCTCCACACTGGAGCTGCAGGAAATCCTTCCAGCGTCCCAAGGTTGTCACCAATTTTTCCCTTTTATTTTTCAACTTCACCTGTCCTAAAGTGCTCGGTAGCAAATTGAGTCCCTGGGAAAGTTCTGCTGAGCTCAGTTCATTCCTTCCGAGCCATTAACCGCGGCTGTCGTGTAAGCTTGTCACTAAACCAGGCTCCAGCCGCCAATCCACAGCTGATTTATGGGGCAGAAACGCCTCATTTTGGGAAAGGCACATTTTTCTTCAAAAGAAATGATTTGCACTGCACGTTCTTCTGATTTCTCCCCTCAGTGATTCTATTTTTCAAGTGGTTTTTATTGGGGATTTTTGTGGAATTTTTTGGTTTGCTTTTGGGTTTTATTTTATATCCAACAAGTCAAACCTTGCCTTGGTGAGAGAAGGTCAAGAGCTTGCCAAGAAATGAGATAAAACCAAGGAGTTCAGGGCTTTGGGAGAAGGATCTGGTGGGACCAAGCCCTGGCAGCTCCTCTGAGAAGGGCAGCAGAGGGAATTCCCTGAGGAGTGCAGGGAGCAGCAGGGAGCTGATGGTTCAGGGATGGACAGCAGGAAATGTCCCATTCTCCTTTCTCCCCTTTAAGGTTCAGGTGATTTTTATTGGGTTTTTTTGAGGTTTTTTGTTTGTTTGGTTGGTTGGTTGGTTGGTTTTTGGTTTGTCTTGGTTTTTCGTTTTATTTTTTTATATCTAGCAAGTCAAACTTTGCCTTGTGGGAGAAGGTCAAGAGCCTGCCGGGAAATGAGATTTAGAAATGAAAATGTTGAGGGCTTTGGGAGAAGGATCTGGTGGGACCAAGCCCTGGCAGCAACTCTGAGAAGGGCAGCAGAGGGAATTCCCTGCTGAGAGCAGAGAGCAGCAGGGAGCTGATGGTTCAGGGATGGACAGCAGGAAATGTCTCATTCTTCTTTCTTTCCTTTAAGGTTCAGGTGATTTTTATTGGGGTTTTTTGAGAGGCTTTGTTTGTTTGTTTGTTTTTGTTGTTGTTTTTTTTTTGGTTTGTGTTGGTTTTTCATTTTATTTTTTTATATCCAGCAAGTCAAACTTTGCCTTTGTGGGAGAAGGTCAAGAGCTTGACAGGAAACAAGATCTAGAAACCAAAATATTGCTTTGGGCTTTAGGAGAAGGATCTGGTGGGACCAAACCTTGGCAGCTCCTCTGAGAAGAGCAGGAGAGGGAATTCCCTGCTGAGAGCAGAGAGCAGCAGGGAGCTGATGGTTCAGGGATGGACAGCAGGAAATGTCTCATTCTTCTTTCTTTCCTTTAAGGTTCAGGTGATTTTTATTGGGTTTTTTTGAGAGGTTTTGTTTGTTTGTTTGTTTTTGTTGTTGTTGTTTTTTTGGTTTGTGTTGGTTTTCATTTTATTTTTTTATATCCAGCAAGTCAAACTTTGCCTTTGTGGGAGAAGGTCAAGAGCTTGACAGGAAACAAGATCTAGAAACCAAAATATTGCTTTGGGCTTTGGGAGAAGGATCTGGTGGGACCAAACCTTGGCAGCTCCTCTGAGAAGGGCAGGAGAGGGAATTCCCTGCTGAGAGCAGGGAGCAGCAGAAACCTGATGTTTCAAGGGATGGGCAGCAGGAAATTTCCCATTCCTCTTTCTCCCCTTTAAGGTTCCAGGGTGTGACGGTGTGTTTTATTTTATTATATATGCATATATGATCCTAACATCGTTACTTTCTATGATTTTTAATAGTTTTGGTAAGCAAACTTTTCATCTTCCCATCTCTCCATACCACTCTTGTGACTGACTCTCAGCACAAGCCAAACTCTTCCCCTGCCCAAAAGAACAGCCCAAAAACCCCACAAAATTCAGATTTCTCTAACAAATGCAGAGTTGAGCTGATGAATATTCCGTGGGGCCTCACTTTCACCCCGGGTATTGTCACGCTGAATGTCTGCACCGTCAGGGTGTGCAGTGAACGATGGCAAACAGATGTTCAGATGTTTTGTGCTCTCAGAACAATTTGCTGAAGTGAGAACACCTGGCGAGGCTGGAAATGGGCTGCCAAGGAATCGTTTCCTTTTGTCGTTTGCGCTTCTGAAATGTAAAGTCGAATCTCAGCTATAGCCTTTTTTTTTTTTTTTTTTTACAACTTCGGGAAAATCAATTAAAGGAAAACTCTAAGGATTTATTATTTAATGAATGAAAATATTTCCTCGTGTTATTTGCACTTCTGAAATTTAAAGTCGCATCCCAGTTATAGTCACGGGTTAACTTTGAGAAAATCAATTAAAGGAGAATTGTAAAGATTCATTATTTAATGAATGGAAATATATTCCTTTCCACTTGTGGTAACAATTTTCACTCAGAACTGAGGATTCAGAAATGGGTTGCACTGAGAGATGAAGACAAAAGCATCATTACCTTGCATTTGCAATCTTGCTGCCTTTCAAATCTTTTTAATTGATCTTCGCATTGCCTGAATCATGGATCAGGTAATGGGAATTTGGGATTTGGGGTAGAAATTCCTCCCTGTGAGGGTGGGGAGGCTCTGGGATGGAATTCCCAGAGCAGCTGTGGCTGCCCCTGGATCCCTGGCAGTGCCCAGGCCAGGCTGGATGGGGCTGGGAGCACCCGGGACAGTGGGAGGTGTCCCTGCCATGGCAGGGGTGGCACTGGGTGGAATTTGAGGTCCCTCCAACCCAAACCATCCCCTGATCCTGTGATTGTTGTTCTTGAAGTCAAACCAGGGAAGCCCTGAGGGAAAAGCCTCGATGGGTTTCCTCCAAGGAAGGGGATTTTTAAGGGGTTGCTTTGCATGGTTTTGCTCTGAGTTGTATCCCGGGTTGAGAGCAATGCGCAAAAGGGAAAATGGAGATTACAGAAAATGAAATGGCCTTGCTGTGTCATTGTAGAGATGGTCACAACACACACAGTGACACGGTGAAATTTCAGAAGGCTTCCACTTTATAATGGCAGCATGCTGTCTTTTATACATTCCTTAACAAAGTTTGTACTTCATTCACTGGTTACAATAAATCAACACAGCATTCACTGGCACAAAGCAATCTCCACTGCTGTTTTCAGCTAGCATTTACAAAACCTTTCTAAAATTACTTCTTCCAGCTGCAGGTTCCTTTCCTTTCCTTTCCTTTCCTTTCCTTTCCTTTCCTTTCCTTTCCTTTCCTTTCCTTTCCTTTCCTTTCCTTTCCTTTCCTTTCCTTTCCTTTCCTTTCCTTTCCTTTCCTTTCCTTTCCTTTCCTTTCCTTTCCTTTCCTTTCCTTTCCTTTCCTTTCCTTTCCTTTCCTTTCCTTTCCTTTCCTTCCTTCCCTTTTCCTTCCCTTCCCTTCCCTTCCTTCCCTTCCCTTCCCTTCCCTTCCCTTCCCTTCCTTCCCTTCCCTTCCCTTCCCTTCCCTTCCCTTCCCTTCCCTTCCCTTCCCTTCCTTCCCTTCCCTTCCCTTCCTTCCCTTCCCTTCCCTTCCCTTCCCTTCCCTTCCCTTCCCTTCCCTTCCCTTCCCTTCCCTTCCCTTCCCTTCCCTTCCCTTCCCTTCCCTTCCCTTCCCTTCCCTTCCCTTCCCTTCCCTTCCCTTCCCTTCCCTTCCCTTTTAGACAATCACAACTATTTAAAACCAATATTGAAATATTGAAAACATTCAGCATTTATTGGTACAAATCAACCAACACAAGTCCCCAACCCTATGAAATTTGGGCAATTTTTGGACTTTTTTTCCTTTATTTTTATTAATAAATCTCCCTGGGCACCGAAGTAAGACACTGAACAGACCTTCAATACCAGGAAAATGGAAAAAATTCCAAAAAATTCCAGGGAGCAGCAGCAGGGCTGGGAGTCCTGGTGGAAGTGCTCAGTGCAGCCCGAATTTCCAGCCAGAACAGGAGATAACCCGAGCTGCAGATCTCTCTGAGGACACCTCACTCCCCATTTCTCTGAGATAAATAATCCCTGGCTCAATTTCTAGAAAGCCAAATAATGAAAACATCTGAAGAATGAATACCTAAAGCACAAGGAGTGCTGAGGAACATCAGGGCCGTGTAAGAAATGAATTCACCAGCAGCATCGAGTGTTTTACTTTTTGTGGAGTGCTTAAATGGATTTCCACAAAAAATAATAAAGGTTTCTGGAGGAGATAACTCCCAGCCCATCTATCTTTGTTGCCTCGAATTCAATAGTGGTTAAGTGAGATAGTCTGGGCTTATTCTGCTGCAAACTCTGATTCAGGGGGCAGGATCCAGCTGTCAGCTCCTCTTTGTGCAGGAATTATTCCCCTGAACGAGCAGGGGAGACGCTTCTCCTCAGCTCCCTGAGAGACAGCTGAGGGTTCACAGCTCTGATCACAGCACAGCGTCAGGAACAGGAAATGTGCTGAGTTAAAAGCCTGACCTGCCAGGCTGCAGCCCAAATCCCTGGATTTTTAGAAGCTGGATTGGATATTCTGCACACATCTGGTGGAAAAGGCTTTTGTGTGCTTGTGGGTGTCAGTCCTGGCTCAGACTTCAGTGAGGTTTCCAGTAATGACAGCAGCCCGAGATAACAACTGTGAGCACCTCCAAACTCTGGTGATCTGTCAGGAACTCACCCTGAGATGAGAAATCTCCCTGATCTGAGGGTTTACAGGGAAAAGCTGCTCAGCAGAGCAGCAAACACATTTTATGGAGAAAAAAAGATGACAGCTCACAATATTTAATTTTTTTTTTAGATGCAGGAACAAAGAGTGAAGCCTGACGTGCAACAGCACCTGCAACACTTGGGAAAATAACATTCAAAGAGTCACACCAGGATCACATTTAAACACGAAATAAATCAATAATTCTTTCTGCACTGCAGCTTTTGCAACTTCAGGGGCAAGCCAGGGGTGCCGTGAGCTGAGTTTTGTCCTCTGCAGTAAATCTGAGTTTAAGGTGCTCAAAAGGGCACAGTTGGGGTTTTTTTATTCTGGAAAGCTCAGCTAAGGAATTTGCTTTTCATGATGCCCTGGAGGGTCCCCACAAAGTAATAAGTCAGCATCATTTTCTAGCTGCAGCTGATAACATTTATTGCTAATTCTTTAAACCCTTCTTTAAAAGAAAACAAGCCTGCAACCTGCATTGCACCCACAGGAATAATCTTTCTTTTCCTCAGTTTGGTAATTCAATTGTGACTTGTAAACTTGTGCAGCTGTAGCAAAAAAAAAGAAGTCTACAGTCAACTCTAATCTATCTTGAGGAGAGTAAAAAGTGCTTACCAGCACTGGTGTAGTAAATTCTGGCTGCTTTATTAAATAAATGTAGAATTCCACTCAGAAGCCTTAAGGAAGAAGAGTTTTAAAACATCTGAACAATTTAGCACGTTCTGAAGCTGGATAAAGATTGATCGAATTTCGGAGTGAGATATAAACTGATGACAAACCAAATCCCACTGAAATGAACTTGAAAAATGTGGCCATCAGTGCTGTCCTCTGAATGGTGGGAGAGAAACCAGGAGAAATGCCTGAGGATCACAATCTTTCTGCCACTGGAAAAATGGACTCTGAACAGATCCCAAAAGTTATTTATAAATGTGAGTTGCTTTGCCCCTCCAAATCCAGCCCCATCCTGCTGGGAAGAGGAGGAGGATCCCCAGGACAGGATTTGGGGTGACACCAGCCCTCCAGGCTGCTCCCACAGGGCAGAATTTCCTTCCCTGGAGCCCAGAGGAGCTGATCTCCCACAGACCCTGTCCTTCAGACACTGCTGGTGAGCCCACCCTTGTCTGGGGAATCCTCATTTTGGGGACTCCTCGTTTTGGGAATCCTCATTTTGGGGACTCCTCATTTTGGGGGGTCCTCATTTTGGGATTCTTCATTTTGGGGACTCCTCATTTTGGGTACTCCTTGTTTTGGGGACTCCTTGTTTTGGGGACTCCTCATTTTGGGGGACTCCTCATTTTGGGGAACTCCTCATTTTGGGAATCCTCATTTTGAGGAACTCCTCATTTTGGGGACGCCTCATTTTGGGGACTCCTCATTTTGGGGACTCCTCATTTTGGGAATCCTCATTTTGGGGACTCCTCATTTTGGGACTCCTTGTTTTGGGGACTCCTCATTTTGGGGGACTCCTCATTTTGGGGAACTCCTCATTTTGGGGGACTCCTCATTTTGGGGGACTCCTCATTTTGGGGACTCCTCATTTTGGGAATCCTCATTTTGGGGACTCCTCATTTTGGGGACTCCTCATTTTGGGACTCCTCATTTTGGGGATGCCTCATTTTGGGGACTCCTCATTTTGGGAATCCTCGTTTTGGGGACTCCTCATTTTGGGGACTCCTCATTTTGGGGAACTCCTCATTTTGGGAATCCTCATTTTGGGGACTCCTCATTTTGGGGACTCCTCATTTAGAGGACTCCTTGTTTTGGGGACTCCTCATTTTGGGAATCCTCGTTTTGGGGACTCCTCATTTTGGGGAACTCCTCATTTTGGGAATCCTCATTTTGGGGACTCCTCATTTTGGGGAACTCCTCATTTTGGGGACTCCTCATTTTGGGGACTCCTCGTTTTGGGGACTCCTCATTTTGGGGAACTCCTCATTTTGGGAATCCTCATTTTGAGGAACTCCTCATTTTGGGGACGCCTCATTTTGGGGACTCCTCATTTTGGGGAACTCCTCATTTTGGGGACGCCTCATTTTGGGGACTCCTCATTTTGGGGACGCCTCATTTTGGGGACTCCTCATTTTGGGGACTCCTCATTTTGGGAATCCTCATTTTGGGGACTCCTCATTTTGGGGACTCCTTGTTTTGGGGACTCCTCATTTTGGGGGACTCCTCATTTTGGGGAACTCCTCATTTTGGGAATCCTCATTTTGGGGACTCCTCATTTTGGGGACTCGTCATTTTGGGAATCCTCGTTTTGGGGACTCCTCATTTTGGGGAACTCCTCATTTTGGGGACTCCTCATTTTGGGAATCCTCATTTTGGGGACTCCTCATTTTGGGGACTCCTTGTTTTGGGGACTCCTCATTTTGGGGACTCCTCATTTTGGGGCAAACGCCTCATTTTGGGGAACTCCTCATTTTGGGGACTCCTCATTTTGGGAATCCTCATTTTGGGGACTCCTCATTTTGGGGACTCCTTGTTTTGGGGACTCCTCATTTTGGGGACTCCTCATTTTGGGGGACTCCTCATTTTGGGGAACTCCTCATTTTGGGAATCCTCATTTTGGGGACTCCTCATTTTGGGGAACTCCTCATTTTGGGGACTCCTCATTTTGGGAATCCTCATTTTGGGGACTCCTCATTTTGGGGACTCCTCGTTTTGGGGACTCCTCATTTTGGGGACTCCTCATTTTGGGGAACTCCTCATTTTGGGGACTCCTCATTTTGGGGACTCCTCATTTTGGGGACTCCTCATTTTGGGGAACTCCTCATTTTGGGAATCCTCATTTTGAGGAACTCCTCATTTTGGGGATGCCTCATTTTGGGGACTCCTCATTTTGGGGACTCCTCATTTTGGGAATCCTCATTTTGGGGACTCCTCATTTTGGGGACTCCTCATTTTGGGGACTCCTCGTTTTGGGGACTCCTCATTTTGGGGAACTCCTCATTTTGGGAATCCTCATTTTGAGGAACTCCTCATTTTGGGGATGCCTCATTTTGGGGACTCCTCATTTTGGGGACTCCTCATTTTGGGAATCCTCATTTTGGGGACTCCTCATTTTGGGGACTCCTTGTTTTGGGGACTCCTCATTTTGGGGACTCCTCATTTTGGGGGACTCCTCATTTTGGGGAACTCCTCATTTTGGGACTTCTCATTTTGGGGACTCCTCATTTTGGGACTCCTCATTTTGGGGACTCCTCATTTTGGGGACTCCTCATTTTGGGACTCCTCATTTTGGGACTCCTCATTTTGGGGATGCCTCATTTTGGGGACTCCTTGTTTTGGGGACTCCTCATTTTGGGAATCCTCATTTTGGGGACTCCTCATTTTGGGGACCTCCTCATTTTGGGACTCCTCATTTTGGGACTCCTCATTTTGGGGACTCCTCATTTTGGGACTCCTCATTTTGGGGATGCCTCATTTTGGGGACTCCTTGTTTTGGGGACTCCTCATTTTGGGAATCCTCATTTTGGGACTCCTCATTTTGGGGACCTCCTCATTTTGGGGACTCCTCATTTTGGGGAACTCCTCATTTTGGGACTCCTCATTTTGGGGACTCCTCATTTTGGGAATCCTCATTTTGGGAATCCTCATTTTGGGGAACTTCTCATTTTGGGGAACTCCTCGTTGTCCACCCAGGGGGAAGATGCGTCCCCAAACTTTTATTCTTTGCTTTGCCTTGAGGCCTTGTTTAGTCTTCAAGAAAACAACAGTGAGATTTTATTTTTTTCCAAAGCACCTGCTCTGTGGATGTGCCACACCTGGGGACTTTTCCTGGGGTGCTCCTAAATCCCTTTGGGTGCTCTGTGTCCAGAGGGTTTAGGAGCAAGGTTTGATCCTTGGGAATGTTCCTGCAGCACCAGGATCCTCCCGTTGGCCTGTGGGATTGGAACCATTTTAGAGGGTCTTGAAATCTAAACTCTGCCCAGTTCTCCCCTGCAGCTCCCGCAGGGATTTTCCAGGGCCAGGCGCTGTTTTTGGGGCTCCTTTGAATTGTTTATCATCCCTAACAATTCCTGTATTTTTAGTTTCCCAAATAACCAACGATTTCACCAGAAGTACCAGCATGGGGTGGGCTAAAAAATAGACGTTATTCTTTAATGTGTTAAAGGAGATTTCTCAACACTCCTGCTGGTGTTAGGAATGCACCAACTCCCCTTGGATGTTGCCTACAGAGTGAGGAGAGTGGCTGCCATTCACCTTTGGAATGCCTGGGAACTGGATTATTGATGTATTTATGCAGAAAATGGTTTCTAGATCCTTGTTCTTTATCAGCAGATAAGGAGTGCCCGTTTAGGCTCAGGAATTTCGGTGTGGGTGATGCTGCAGGGAAGGGCTGCACTGCCGGGGGCTGGCTCCAGCAAGATTAATTCCTGTGGCACTGAGCTCCCTGGCCTTGAACACAGCCCCGACATTAAAATGCAGGTAAAACAGAAATCTGGAGACAATTATGAATAGCTCTGGGGCTGCTCCTAATTCACCCCGGATTTCCAGTGGGAGGGAGGAGGCTGGGGATCCTTGTTAGCTGCAGACATTAAAATCAGAACTCAAATGGAACAGGATTAAATCATCTTCATTTCGTCCAGATTCTAAATTCAATCACATCTGTAGGAGATCTCATTAAAAACTCCCACCCTTAAAACACCGAGGTGCTTAAAGGCAATGCAAAATGTAAACCACCAACAATATATTTTCTATTTTTTCTCTCTGAAGCTGGAGAAGTTTGGAACTGGTCACAGAGAAAGTGAGCACCAGACAGCACAGGGATGTTTCTTTGCCCCCCAGCTCTCCTCCCAGCTGCTATTTTACACAAATATTAAAAATTGCTCAGTTCAGCTCAGGTTCCCTGAGCTCTGTGCTCATTACTGCATTTCTGGAGGCTGCCTGGAATCCCAGAAATCCATTCCTGCCCTGAGAGAGGGGCAGGGCTCAAAGGGCTGCAAACCTGGGGCTGCTCCAGCCCTGAGCTGGAGGACTCGAGGCCACAGAAAAGGAGCTGGGAAAGGTTCAAGCAGGAGCAGAGGGACACAGCCACAGTCACTGTCCTGGTTTGAAAGGCAGGTGTGTGCCAGGGAGAGCTGGAGCTTCCCTTGGAATGGAGAATGTAAACCCCCTCCCTCTGAATTATGATAATTTTGCAATTAAGGGGCTTTCAGGCAAAGAGATGGGAATAGGAATAACAGATCTTTGCTAGGAATATTAAAAAGTACAAATGTAGTATTTAAAAGTACAAACCCCCCCCCCCAGGCAAACAAAAAAATTCCTAGAAACACTGACAGAGTCAGAACACGACCTGACCCCCTGTTGGTCAGGATGTTGGGAGCAGCCCAATAAATCCTCCTGGAGTGACAGATGTGACTGACCTTTTTGTGGCCATTTTGTGGCCATTTTGTGGCCATATTGGGTCCATATTGGGTCCATTTTGTGACCATTTTGGGTCCATTTTGTGGCCATTTTGTGGCCATTTTGTGTCCTTTTTGTGACCATTTTGGGTCCATTTTGTGTCCTTTTTGTGACCATTTTGGGTCCATTTTGTGTCCTTTTTGTGACCATTTTGGGTCCATTTTGTGGCCATTTTGTGACCATTTTGTGGCCATTTTGTGGCCATTTTGTGGCCATTTTGTGACCATTTTGTGGCCATTTGGGGTCCATTTTGTGACCATTTTGTGGCCTTTTTGTTACCATTTTGTGACCATTTTTGTGTCCATTTTGTGACCATTTGGGTGCATTTTGTGACCATTTTGGGTCCACCTTGGGTGTAGCCCTGCTCAGGCCCTGTCCTGCCCAAGGTGTCCCTAAAAGCCTTTCAATAAATCCCTGCTTTATTCTCTGGCTCTGCCCAGTCTCTGTTCCGGGTCAGCCTTCCCAAGGCATCAATTCCACGGATTTATGGGAAAAGATTTCTTGTTTGAGAGGGATTGGGAGTGGCTGTGGCCAGAGGGAGACCGTGTGTGACAGGAAAAGCCAGTGCTGGTGTGATGTTGGGAGGAATATTAGGAGGAATTTCCCACTGCTGACAGAAATCCCAGCCTTGGCTCATCCTCTGCCTGCAGCCCAGATCAAAACAGGCCCAAGTAAAAGACTAAAAGTAGAAAAATAACATTTCAGGGTAAGCCACTCAAAGCCTTTATCAGGAACAGCTCAGGGTTGTCTCTCTGAGAGCCTCTGGTGGAATCCTGAGTGCCCAGGATCTTCAGCCCTTGAAAAATAAAAAACCTTCAGTATTGAGAAATACCAGGCAGGGATTCTGGAAATCAGAGCCCGCTGGAAGTCACTTGTTCAGTTAAATGCTGAATTCTCCCTGTTTCTCACCCTCACCACGGATCAGATCTTTGGGATTCCATTCCCTGTTTCGATTTGGGTTGAAAGAACCCAATTTGTTGTGTTTGATGAAGCAGCAACATCTGGCAACATCTGGCAGAGCAGGCCTGGCACGGGCTGTGCTGCAGGTCCCTCCATGGGGCTGGCACATCCTCCCTGAGCCCCAGAGGAGTTTTTGGGGTGGAACTCCCCGAAATCCCACTGGGATCCTGCCAGTCCATCCCTAAGAACATTTAATTGCTTTACAGCTCAGCAGCAAACGGAGCTGATTTAACTCTGTTGTAAAAGAAGGCTGTGCTGTTATTTCTTTGCAAATCCTTGCTTTTGGAGCATTAAAAATGTCTTTTTTAAAATGTCAATTACCAACTGACAAACGTGAAATAAACGCATTTATGACACAACAATCTCAATCCTCACATCCCTCAGTCTCGGGATGTGTCATCACTTTTTACCCAAGCATAGCTTTTGTTGGAAGCTTCCCTTATTTTAGTTTTAATGAGAATTTAAGAATGGAAATGAAAATATAATCCTGCTGCTTAATTCTGGCATAAGCCTAATCGAGTTTATGCATAACAAAAATGTCAAGGCTTGTATATTCTGCTGGAAGCCCTTACTTTTAAGCAATGCAATTAATTACACTTGAACATCCTAGAGGTTTATTGCTTCAGATAAAAGCAGCCTGAGCACCTTCTTTACTATTATTTCCAGAAGAAAACCGGTGTAAAATAAAGATAATTGAGGTATCCCTGACAGACAGGTTGTTTTTCCTTTTAAGGAACTGCGTGGCTTTAACAAAGAACCTCCTTAAAGAAATTTAGGAGCGGCTGCTTTGCATAGAAAATTCAGGTTTGTGGCAGCCAAAGTCATGATTTACTTTATTCCGTGCCTCTAAATATCCCCTTGCACATTTCCAGGGGTGCTCTGGCTGCCAGTTTAATTACCCAACGTCGCTTTCTGTAAGACTGATCCAACTATTAAAGCAGGAATTCAGTGCTAGGGCGCTGCTAAAACTGAGGAATGTCCCTTCAGCTCTGGCAGCCAGCCTGGCCCGGCGGAATTTCCATCCCTGGGAAAGGTGTGGGGTGGGAGGGATGTGGGATGGAGCTCCCAGAGCTCAATCTGAGCCTTCCACAATTGTCCTAAATTGGATCTTTGTTGGGATTGGGATTTTGACACCAGGGAGGCACCCAGAGCTCAATCTGAGCCTTCCACAATGGTCCTAAATTGGATCTTTGGTGGGATTGGGATTTTGACACCAGGGAGGCACCCAGAGCTCAGTCTGAGCCTTCCACAATTGTCCTAAATTGGATCTTTGGTGGGATTGGGATTTTGACACAAGGGAGGCACCCAGAGCTCAGTCTGAGCCTTCCACAATTGTCCTAAATTGGATCTTTGGTTGGGATCAGGATTTTGACACCAGGGAGGCACCAGAGCTCAGTCTGAGCCTTCCACAATTGTCCTAAACCAGACCTTGGCTGGGATTGGGATTTCCACACTGATTTGATCGACTGCTGTGAACATCTCGTGCAAGAGGGGGAAAAATAATAAAAAGAATCCATGCAAATGTTACACTTCAATAAAAGCCCCCAGAAAATTGTTTTGCTGCAGGGAGTGTTTGCATCAGAAAGAAGCAAGGATATAAAAAGCTTTTCCAAACTCCTGGCAGATTTATCCTGCTCCAATGTATAATTCCTGCTGCTCACGGTGCGTTTTCATCATCATGTCTGGCTGTAAGAAACTCGCACTGATTTTCATCAATTTGATTTAAAAACTCTGTATTTCTCTCCGGCAGCCAGATTTTGTAATCGTTTCGTATGGAGCAGCTTTTATTTTGTGGAATCAATGATATTGATTTCCCTCTAAATATAAAGATTGCCCAGTTCCACACTGGGTGCTACAACAGCAGCTCAAAGATGAAGTGACTGCCTGGTTTGTTAAGGTCTCTTCTCAATAAATCACTTTTTGTTTCACTTTTCAATTGTGAAAATTCAATTTTTTGGGTTTTTTTTTTCAATTGTGGCTAAAATGAATCCTCAAGAATGAGTAGGTTTTGCTCCTTAATAGTGAAATAAATAAATAAATAAATAAATACTTAAAAATTTAAAAATATATAATATTATATATTATATATAATATGATATAATAATAAAATAAAACAAAAAAATTATCTATAATATAATATATTAAAATATAATTTAATAGAATACAATATATAATATATAATATATAATATATAATATATAATATATAATATATAATATATAATATATAATATATAATATATAATATATAATATATAATATATAATATATAATATATAATATATAATATATAATATATATATACTAGCTATATTTTTATATAAATATAGAATATTTTTTATTTGTATCAAATATAAATAAATACTTTCAAAATATGTTTTGAAATATATATACTCAAATATATTTTATTTATTTATAATTTTACTATATGTTACACCAAAGGTTTTATCACTGTCCACATCCTATAAAAATTCTGGATTATTTTTGCAGATTGATGTTTATTTAAGTAAAATACAAATAAACAACTAAGAACAACTCAGGGCTCCTCCCGGCCTCACTTTTCCGAGTCTTTCCCTTGAAAATGTTGGAGGAAAGGTCTAAATCAAGCAAGTTTCAAACACCTCCAAACTTGTCTCTCTAAAACCTGCTAGGAGTTTTAATTGAGAGTATTTAAAAATATTAATAAGTAAGAATACCTGCAGAGCCAGTCCAAGTCCTTCATCCCTTATTTAATTTTATTTCATTTCTTATTTATTTTTATTTAATTTTATTTATTTTTAATTTTTTTATTTAATTTTAAATTTATTTTTATTTTATTTTATTTCATTTTTTATTTATTTTAACTTAATTTTATTTATTTTTTATTTTTATCTAATTTTATTTCTTTTAAAATTTACTTTTATTTCATTTTATTTCATTTTAAATTTATTTTTTTATTTCATTTTCTTTCACTTTTTAATTTTATTTAATTTTATTTAATTTTAAATTTATTTTTATTTCATTTTCTTTCACTTTTTATTTATTTTTGTTTCATTTTTTATTTTAAATTTATTTTTTATTTTTTATTTCATTTTTAATTTTTAATTTTTTAAATTTAATTTTTTATTTTTATAATAATTAAATAATAACTATTAAATATCTTTATTAAATATTTATTAAATGCCATTAATGCTTTCCCACACTGCTCACTCTGAACAGGAGAGATCTGTAAGGATGCCACAAGGTGTGAGGTGCAGCTTTGCACCCCCAAAATATCCCAATCTCTTTTTCTCAGCTACTCAACCAGAAAAAAGAAACCCCAAATCTCCGTTCTGAACACCTGAGTGAAATTCCCCTCGCACAGAATTTGAGACATAAAATCCTCACACTGCTCCTGTGCAAAGGCAAAATTCATGATTGGAAAATCAAGGGGAACAACTTTAACAAACAGAGAATTAATCTGCTACAAGTTGTGGATGATTTAAACTCCACGTGACACTTCTGACATAAAAACAACCCCAGATGAACAGAAGACACTTCTGGCAGAGTAAATTACCGAGGTAACACAAATTCCTGCCTGGTTTTGGTGCAGGTGGGACAGACCAGGTGCAGGGCACAGCTTTTATCCTTTCCAGCTTTGTGCTGTCCTGCAGGGAGCTGAGCTGAGCTGAGAATCACAGAAAACAAAGCCACCAGCAGGACACAAAATGGGAGCTGGGAATGTTCCCCTGCACGCTCCAGGAGCTGGGAATCACTGCCAGGCTGAGCAGGAGCTTCAGTCCCACAGATCATGGAACACCCCAGGGATGGGAGCAGAGCTCCAGCCCGTCCTTGTAGGACACAAAAAAAAAGATAAAAGAATTATCTATTTCTTCCAAATATTTCAGAAGGCAAAGAGCACAGAAAAAGCTTTATTGTCTAATTCTTACTCCTTTTTATAAGTTGTTCTGATACAGAATTAACATGATTTTTGAATGGGAACGACACCTCTCTAATTCCATTGGTTAAACCAGAGAAACAGCAAAACACCACCTGGAGAAGATTGTTTGGAGAAAGGAGAGTTATTTGCCAAGATTGTTTTGAGAAGAAGTTTTCCTGAGGAGTTTTCCCTTGGGAAAAGTTTAGCAGCTGCTGGCAGGATAAAATCTCTCAGACCCAGAAATGTCGGCCCCACATCAGCCCAGCCTGCTCCCCACAATTAACCTTGCCTGTTCCCATTTGGAGTGTTCTGCCCATTTTTAGGAATTCCGTGAAGCCACACAGATTTTTGCCACCTGGAGACCTGGGGACAGATGTTTTTGGCTCAGGAAAGGAGGAGGAAAAGCCTCAGGAAGAGGAAGATCTCATTGCTCAGGAGTTTCTCTGACTTTTGGCTTCTGAGCCCCTCAAAAATCATCTTCCCATCACATCCAACCCTGTCAGTATTTATTGCCTCCACAGCACAATGTTTGATCTCCTACCATGCAATAGGAGCTCTACATTTGACACCTCAATTGTGTTAAGAAAGGAAAATCATTATAAAATTAATATAGAGAGGCTTCCACTCCTCTGGATCCGTCCCTGCTGGAGGCTGCCCACCGGAGCCAAGGAGAAGGAAAGGGCATCACAAACTCCATGGAGGGCTTTGTTCATGGTCACGTTGCTGCAGTGTAAGCAAACTCTTATTTATTTTGTTCCGTGCCACAATTAGTGCAGCTCAAAGTGCCTGCGAGGCTGTTTTACACTGTAAATGATTGGGTAATTAACCTCACTGCACCCTGCTTAAAGCCTCCAAAATAGCTGAGAAAATCCTTCAAAAGCAACAATACACGGCTGCATCTCTGCTTAATTATAAATAAATGAAAAAAATGAGCTTTTAACGGAATGTGAGGGATTGGGGTGGTGCTAACTGAGGAGGGAGAGGGAGAAAGAGAGAAAAAGAATTAAAACATCTTTTTTCAGAGCGGAAAGACAGAGATTGGTGTCACAAAGATGCAAATAAAGCAGCATCCAACCCCAGGATGCTTTACTGGCCAGCCAATCCATTTTATGATTTTTATTGCATCCCACCAGGGATTAGGCTGCTTTCCTTTCACAACCAAAACTGGTTGATTTTTATGAAAACAAGGGTAATAAAGAAATATCTATTTTAATTTTTTACTATATCATAAAGTCATTAAAATATAATATTTAATATATTTATAATATTAACGTTATAATGTTAATGTTAATATTAACAAATATACAATATTAATATTGTATATTTGTTAATATAAGTATAAAATATAAAAAATCTATATCAGGTTACTTATAAATAAAATGGATATTGTTGGACTATATAATATTATATATATATAATAGTAACGTTTATATTTTATTAATATTTATATTTCATATTTTTAATATAAGTATAAAATAAGAAATCTACATCAGATTGCCTATAAATAAAATGGATATTGTTGGACTATATAATATAATATATACATATAATAGTAACGTTTATATTTTTATTAATATTTATATTTTATATTTGTTAATATAAGTATAAAATAAGAAATCTATATCAGATTGCCTATAAATAAAAGGGATATTTTTGGAATCCAATTGGATGCCAGTTCTGGTTTTGGGGCAGAAGTGGTTTCCAGCATTTTGTGAACCAGCAGAACTCAAATCTGCTTCTGTTCCACCGGGCTGGGAAAGGGAGAGAGATCAAATCCCTGCTGGGGTGCAGATCCAGCATTTCCCGTCTGATCCCACCCATTTGTTTCTGTAGCACTTGCAGGAGGGGTTTTAAAAGCACAAATATTTTTAAAGCCCAGCCAGGAGTTTATTGCTTCCTCATAACTGATTTAGTGCCTCAGATCAGAGGTTTCAGCCTCCTCCTCTGCCAGGAATACACAGAGCACAGGGCCAGGTCATCTGTCAGCTCTGTAAAAACGTCACCCACCATTAGTTCCTTCTATTAAAACACATTTTATTGCCTGCTGTGATGATGAGGAATTCGGGCTGGCTCCTATCTTTTCCAAGGGAAGGAATGAACAGCAGCTCCTTTTTCCAATGGGCCTTCCCCAGGGCCAGGTCTGCCTTTAACAGCTGAGCCCAACCTGTGATGTCACACAGGGAACATCGTTTTAATGGGATTCCCTTAATTTTGTCATTAATGGCTGGGATGGGCACAGCAGATTCCAGAGGATGGGAGGCAGTGAGAGCTTTTCTGGTTCAGAAAATCAGCCTAAGCCAAGCCTAAAATCATCCCAGCCTAAGGAGCCCTTGCAGCCCACTGAGACTGGAGATCCAGAGGCAGAGAAATGAGAATTTCCCTGATTGGAATTAGGGAAACATCCATATTGGAATGTCCTACACTGGAATTAGGGAAATGTCCATATTGGAATGTCCCTAACAATGGAATTAGGGAAATGTCCATATTAGAATGTCCCTCATTGGAATTAGGGAAATGTTCATATTGGAATTAGGGAAATTCCATACTGGAATTAGGGAAATGTCCATATTGGAATGTCCCCAGTGGAATTAGGGAAATGTCCATATTGGAATTAGGGAAATGTCCATATTAGAATGTCCTCATTGGAATTAGGGAAATGTCCATATTGGAATTAGGGAAATGTCCATACTGAAATGTTCCTCATTGGAATTAGGGAAATTTCCATACTGGAATTAGGGAAATGTCCATATTGGAATGTCTCTAACAGGAATTAGGGAAATGTCCATATTGGAATTAGGAATTAGGGAAATGTTCATATCAGAATTAGGGAAATGTCCATATTGGAATGCTCCTCATTGGAATTAGGGAAATGTTCATATTGGAATTAGGGAAATGTCCATATTGGAATTAGGGAAAGGTCCATACTGGAATGTCCCTCAATGGAATTAGGGAAAGGTCCATATTGGAATTAGGGAAATGTCCATATTGGAATTAGGGAAACGTCCGTATTGGAATGTCCCCCATTGGAATTTGGGACAAGCTGACACGAGGCACTGGGACACAGGATTGAAGATTTCTGTGAGTGATGTTTGCATCCCTCCTGTGATTTTACAATGAGTAAAACCTCTCTGGATTGGGCCCTGAACCTTTAGGAAGAAATTCTGGCGTCACAGAAACCGAGAGCTGATCCAGATTGCACCCACCAGCTTCTGACAGAGATAAATTTATATAAACCCTGCCTTGTTTCCTGCCACGTGCATTTTCTCAACCCAAAGCTGGCAGAGCCAGCTGAGACTGGCGGAGATTTATTTAAATGAGCCAGGGCTTACACCAGGTCCCCAAACGGGCATATCCAGCTCTGACAATTTACCAGATCCTTAATTACTTAAAGGATTACTCAGTGATTAATTCAGTCTCTCTGAATCATGGATCTGTAACAGATCCTTCCATTTGCATTTCCAACTCCAATTTCACAGGGAGAGGCAGGAGTTCTGCTCAAGTGAATCAGCCCTAACCCCCATTTCCTTTCTCACTTTTCCAGCTCCAGAGAGAGGATAAAAAAAAAAGTTGCTAATCAACAGGAAATGCAGTTTTGTCTGTGTGAAATCTGCCTTTTGCAACCCCAGGCAATCCTAGCAAGTCAATTGAAACATTTGCACTCCTGTGGCACTGTTGGAACGCTGATATTTCTCAAATTTCACACTGGCTCCAAACCCTGCATCGAGCAGCCTTTCCCCAGCTCCTTGGGATGGGCTCCATTCCCTCATCCCTGCGGATTTGGGGTTTTCTCCAGGAGCATTCCCATTGATTCCAGGGGGGATATTTGCAGTGTTGAGCTCAAAGGAACTCCAGAATTCACCCTGGAACTCCTTTGTGCCCTTGGTTCCAGCGGTTATTGGCTCTGAGAGCTCTGAGCAGGTGCCCAGGCTCACAACAGCACCCAGAGCAGTGTCTGGAGCTCGCTCAGCTTTTAATTCCCAAAGCCTTTCTGTCAGCAAAACCTGGATTTTCTCCCTTTCCCAAAGTCAGGAGGGAAATTTGCACACTGGCCTGGCAGCCGGACAGCC
The DNA here is from genome assembly GCA_021534815.1 of Acrocephalus arundinaceus. Classification (NCBI taxonomy): domain Eukaryota; kingdom Metazoa; phylum Chordata; class Aves; order Passeriformes; family Sylviidae; genus Acrocephalus; species Acrocephalus arundinaceus. Next base: position 13,141,378 of record JAJEOU010002478.1, on the reverse strand, counting down.
CTGGCTGGGAACAGGGAACTGGGGATGCTGGGATCCAAACTCCTCCTGCAGGGAATCAGGTGGAGAAATTCAATACATTTCTCAGCTCAGAAGATTTAAAAAAATATATATATTTTTATATATTTTTAATATATATATATATATATATATATTCTTATTTATTTATATATTTTATATATTTGTACATAAATTTATATATACAAATAAAAGATATTATTTATAGATAGATATAAATACATATATATAGACATAGAAATATACAAATATATAAATAAATATACAAATATATATATATATATATAAATATATAAGTGTATAAAAATATAAAAATAAAAATAATATATATAATATATATATATATAAGATATATTTTACAAGAGCCAACCAAAATTCTGACTTTAAAGGATTTGTGATGTGCTCAAAACCGGGCTAGGGGGGTTGTGGTTTTGTCTGTCACAAGAGGAAACTCCTTAAATCCAGCCTGAACAGGAGAAAACGAGGAAAACAGGCAGGTGTGAGCAGGAGAATGAATAAATTCCAATTCTATGGATTTGTGCTCCTGATTAACTGATTCTGCCTGAATTCTGCAGGTCTCCTGTCACCTGCCTCTGCAGGAATTCTCCAGCTCCTGAGTTAACTCTGTTGATGGATATTGATTCCCTGCAAGAATTTCTAGCCCAAACCAGCCCGGTGCTGCCTCTCCTGACTCTCTAAGAACAGCAATTCCTGAAATCCACCCTCCTCTCTTCCCTCCAATCCTGCTGGCCCCGAGCTCTGGGTAATTCCCAGATCCCCCAGGACCATTCCTGCCCTCTCCTGACTGATCCCTGTTGAGACTTCCCAAGCTGTTCCCTCCCAGGTCACAATCCCCCCGTGTGGATTTTTCACAGCTGAGAGGTTTTCACCTCCCTGGTGAAGCTTTCTCAGCATTTTGGATCTGGAAATTCTCAGAGTTCTGCTGCCTGGTGCAGATCCTCCAGTGTCTGAGAAACTCCCAGCTTTCCTCACTTGTTTGGGAATCAAACAATGGAAATTCTGAGGAATGTTGGATGTATTTGCATAAACCTCCCACCCACCCCCAAAACATGAGGGTTCCCTTAGGGAGCCAGGCTAAAAATGAGAGAAAATCTCCCTCAGGCAACTCCTGGTGTTTGTGTCTTTGCAGGAGCTTGTGCTGCCTGGAATACAAAATGGGATCCTGCCTGGAAAGCCGGAGAATTCCTTGGAGATTTGGAGGTGGAACAGACAGTGAAGGAATTTGTAGCAGTTACCTGGCTCACTACAGCATTCAAGCACCTTCAGCAGAACGAGATTTTCCATTTTGTGCCATCAAAGCCGTTGGAGAGCTGAACAATCCTTTAGCAAATGTCAGCAGCAAAACCCCACATATCCAGTTTTTATGAAGCTCCCCTGTGCTTACCTGGGTTAGACCCTGGGTTTTGATTGTGTAGCCAGGATTTCGGGCTTGATTTTGGCATTCCAGGTGCAGAAATTCCTTTTGCATCCTCAGGCAGAGCCTGAAGCTCAGACAGCACTTGAGGAGGAGAGCACCCACAGGAAATTTCTGCAGCCCTACAGATGGCTGGGGCTCATCTCCTTCCCTGCCAGCACCAGGCACTGCTGGCTTCGTGCTCAGCTGGAGCTTCCCAAATCCCAAGGATCCCCAGGAGATTCCCTGGAGCTTCCCGAGGATCAGGAATTGATTGAGGATCTGCCTCTCTGAGCGCACGAGGAAAATGAACTCCCAGACACATTCCCCACTCTCACCTCATTCCTCCTTTAGATGCAAGTGCATTTTTCCTCAGGTTAAAGGGATTTTGGTGCCTACAGCCCCAGCTGGCAGCAGCTGCAAAAGTATGAAAAAAGCATTGGCATGTGACAGAGCACTTCCATCATCATCTTCATCTCCATGTAAAAATTCACCCTTCAATTAAAAAAATACCGAAAGATCCTTCTCAAATACATATCTGGATGGTGAACTAAATGTTAATTTTCCAAATCATCCAGACCTTAAAGCTCTCTCTATCTGTTGATATAGATATGCACAAGATTAACCATGTTGAGCCTCCTCAGGAAAGTAAAAGTAAGCCCTGTCTTTCTTCACAAGGATGAATGCAGAAGGTTTGGGGTTTTTTCAAGGTGTCCAAGAATGACAAAATTTCAGGTGATTGAAAAATAAATAAAATTTATTGGCTCCACAGAGCCAAGCAGGCAGGGCAGACACAGGGGATGCATCCCCAGGGAAGCTGGCACAGGGAAAACCAGCAGAGGCTTATTTCTGTAAATTTAACTGGGAACTTTGGGAGATATTGATGAAGATTTGTGGGGTTTCCTTTTCCCATCAGGGAGGATGGTGATGGAGGAGCTCAGAGTGATTGGGGTGCCTGGCACTGGTCCTGGCTGGAATATTTGCTCTCTCTGGGACTCTCTGAGCAAACCACAAGGCCTTTGTGGAGCTCTGAGGTTTTAGAGCAGTGGCTCCTCCATAGATCAACTTTTGGCACGTTGCTGAGGTGCCAGTCCAGTAAATCTCTCCTGTTGGGAATATCCTGGGCTTCATTGGAAGGTGCACAGAATAACCCATGGACTCACCCCTTAATATATCAAATGGTTTTAAATACCATTCTGTGTACTGACTGCTTGGAATGGTGAATGGTCAGAAAATGGTCACAAAATGGTCAGAAAATGGTCAAAAAATGGACAAGAAATGGGCACAAAATAGACACAAAATGGACACAAAATGAACAAAAAAATAGACACAAAATGGACACAAAATGGACATGAAATGGACACAAAATGGTCACAAAATGGACCCAAAATGGTCACAAAATGGTCACAAAATGGCTGACCAGTCATGAGGTCTCACACTTTGATCAGTTTTGCTCCATTTGCACATTGGGGTTTCCTTGTCCAATCCCAGCTCCAGGCTGTGAGCTCCCATCCTTCTTGTTCCTCCCTCCAGCCACCCTTGTTTGTGCTGTTGGGCTGAAAGTTGTCCTTGGTGTGCAGCAGGACAAGGATTTGTTTTGTGTCCCTGCTGTGTGCAGAGAGCTGAGTGACCCTGACTGTGAGCTCAGAGCTGCACCCTGGGCACCACAGAACCTGAAATTCTATAAATGTTGAAGTCCAGTAAATAAATGTGCTCTTTTTTGCCTTGGACATCTCAGCGTGTTCATTTCGTGCCACAAGAGCTCTTTCCCCAGGAACCTGAACAGCTCTGGACCCCAGACGTGACAGATTTACAACAGATTTACAACAGATTTACACTCTGTTGGAGCCTTGGAAGGGAAGAACTGCAAACTCATCATTATAAAGAGATATGCAAATCCCTCTTTTGTTTTCCAAGGAACCATTTAATTGTCTATTTTTCATCCTCAGATTTTCCCCAGCAGTTCCATTAGCTGACATGACAAAACGCCAGCTTGTTTCATATTTAAATGTAGGACCAATTTGAAATAATACATCTTGACTCTGGGAGCACATTCATCTGTTATTACTCCATGAATTATGTCCAAAAGAAAGAACCTAAGCCCTTTTCTCCTGTCTGCAAGGTTGACAGAAAACTTGTATTTTCTGTATTAAATTAGGTGCTTTTGTTTGGTTTATTTTTTAATTTATTTTCTGCTGTAATTTTTTTTCTCTTTCTCGGCTCCCACTAAAATAAAGATCCTTGTCCTTTCCCCTGCTGAATCCCTTTCCCTTCCTATTTCCAGATTTTCCTGCTCTTTGCAGTAAGTCTCCCACTTGAAGCATGAGGAAAATAGAAGGAAAAAAAGAAATGTAATTACCTGTATCTCTAGTGATACTTCCACTGAAGCAATGGAATTTTTTTTTTGCTATTAGACAATAAATGAACACAGGAACAATGGATCCCACCTGAATTTGCACTTCTGTTCAACTGATAACAGCAAATCCCAATTCCTTTCCTATTTTTATCCCGTGCTGCCCATGTAGGTGACTCCTAGGGCAGATAATAGTTTAGCAGCCCCACCAGCAGATTAAAATCCAGGGGTTTATAGGGAATATATTTGGGATATTTGAAGCCTGGGTTTATTGTTTAGAGAGGGCATTCCTAAATTCATTCCCAGCCCTGGTATTCCACAAGTATTTAATGATTTATTTGTTCAAAAAGAACCTTCAAGCAAACAGAGCCCAAGTCCTCCCTGTGAAACTCATCCTGGGACTGCAAAACCCTCCCAGGGCTTGGTTAAACTCTGCTGGAAATGCTCAGAATGCAGAGTGAGGGTCCCTGTGTGGATTCTGTTATAAATACATGTTGTAAAGTCGGCTTTTCGCAAATATTAAAATGAATGTTATATGTACAAAATGGGAAGGTTTTACTGTATTTTCTTTTACTATTAGCAGTGTTTAGAACATGAAGAATGTGTAATTTTCCTTTTGAGTTGTGAGGATTCTTTGTAGCATCTAAAACCAGTCAAACCCAGGAGGTAGGAGGGATCCTCCTGCATTAACCAAATGAAAATTGCTGACCAAAAGCTGCAAAAAGGAATTTATTGAACTTCTGTTATCAGAATTTTGTCCAAATGAAGATGACCAAAACCTCAGGAGAAGGATTTATGGAACCTCTGCTATCAGAGGGAATGGAGCCACCCACAGATGGATCCACCAGATAAAATGATTGCAGGGGGAGTTGAAACTGAATAAATAAATTCACACTCAAGAGGAATGTTTGAATCATGCATGTGAATTTATAAATATGCAACAGGCTGATAATTTCAAGGAACAAACTTTTTGTCAGTGTGTGTGCTCTTGGCTGAATGCCAAACCACCCGGCCGTATAATATTTGCTTTTTCTGTCTCCTAATTGACTATTTTTTATTTTTATCAAACTTATAAATTTTTCTAAGAAAGTGAACCTCATTTTTCACAATTCTATCAAAACCCAGGATTTCCAACCCAGGATTGCATCCTCTGTGAGTCTGGAGAACTCCCAGTGAGTGACTCCCACAAGGAAAATCGATCCTCTCACATTCCTGCCTAAGCCAGGCAGTTCTTCCCCAGGGAAACACAGGCCAGACAGGTTTAGAGAAAGTGAAACACACATGGAAAGGTGTTTCTTTGTTCTGAAAAATCCCGCTCTGAAAAATCCCACTCTGGGTTCTGCCAGGCTCCTTCACCCAGCAGCTAAAGGGCAGAATTTCCTGTGAAAATTCCCTTTTTCTCCCCATCAGGACATGTGGATTCACTGAAAGTGGAACATTTTCCATGTTCAAAACAAAATTTTAATCAAAACCATGACAGAGGGGGAACTTCCTTTACTCTGTTTAATTCCCAAATCCAGATGGAAAGACAAAATCCCATGTGGAACATCCTCAGTTTAGGGAAACCAGGCCTGACCTCCAAAGCATTTGGTGGCAAATGCCACTGAGGCAAGGCCACAGGTTTAATTTGGTGTTATTATTCATTGGCCTAAATCAAATATTTTGGTTTTTTCGTGCCTTCAGTAAATTGCTGAAAGCCAGACCTTGTTCCTGAATTCGGAATTGCTTTTCTTTCTCCTCGGAAATGATGTTTAGTTTTGATACGCCTCAAACATTTTAATTGTTCTCTTTGGTTTTTGCTCTGCCTCTGATCCCAAAGCTGCATTTCCCATCCTCAGAACCTTTCAGGATGCCTTGGACACACATGACTGTCAGAAAAATAAAGGGATTTCTGCCAAACTGCTTTGTCAGTTAAAAAACCCAAACCCACAGCTGTTTTCACAAACACCTGCACCGTGGAACTCCTGACAAGGATGACAAGAATTCCTCTCAGTCTGCAGCAGGAAAACAGCATTTTATTTGAATTCTGAGGAGATTATCCCGCAGATTGACCCAAATTATTTGTTATTTGACAAAATATCTTTATTTTGGATGGCTGCATTGGGTTCCCAGCTCAGCCCTGGCAATGATGGAATCCCAGCCTGGCATTAACTGATCTCAGTTGGGTGACTGGGCCATGCCATGCAGGCAGGGCATTGATTTATTGTTTAGGGCAGGAGAATTCACTCCTGACAATCCAAGCTTTTATTCTAGCCAAGTTCCAGAACTGTTTGGGAATTTCCCCAGCCAGGCAGAGCTTTGATCCATTTTCTCATCCATGTTTGAATTTATTGCCTAAATTTTCCACTTTATTCAGCTGCCAAGTTTTCCTCGGTGGCCTGCTAGAGAGTGAAAGGCTCAATTTGATTTAAAGGTCAGAGGAGACGTGTGGCACCTACAATCTGCCTTGGAATTGTTTCTGTAACACTAAGCAGAGTTTACAAGCAGAGAAAATTGGAGGTGGTCAGCACAAGTCATTGCAACCCCAGGGTTTGGCAAAGACACTTTTCCTTTGGCTCCACTAACAGAGAGAGGAAATGGATGTGTTAGTGTGGTGCTCTGGGATTTATGGAACCCCAGGCAGAGTTCTGGGGCTGCAATTGTAGCAGCTAAACAAGAGAAAACAGCAGGAAATTCTTCTGTTTCCACGCTAGTGCAGCAATCACAATTCCAACAAAGCTTAATTTGGGGAGACATTTTAATCTGAATTTCCTGGAGGTCTAAATAAACTCTCACCAATCATCTCTGAGCATTCTCCCAGCAGACCTTGTTATTCTTTCTGCATCTCCACATCTTTTAATTCACCACCCAAATAAGGCCCCAGAAGAGATCGCTTGCCTTTAAAATAATTTTACAACCGCAGCCCAATATATTATCATTTTAATTAAATATATGAAGTATAACAAGGGCCAAGACATAAATTTCCAGGGGACTGAAGGCTAATTTAATTTCCACATTGAATATATAAAACTTGGGACATAGAAAAACTCCAAATATCCCCATTTGCCTCTCAGTACAAGCCTTTATCTTGGGCATTTCATTAGTCACCGAGATAAAAGAAAACAATTACAAACTGACTGGGAATTCTATAGGAGACATTCCTTGGGAAGGAAATTAGGTATTACACTAAGTGGAAATTTCTGTCTGGGGTAAAAAGAAAAAAAAAATGTTGTCAGGTAATTTCCCTCTGCCTCATTAAAGGAAATAGAAGCTCACTCATAATCACCTCCCAATTCTCTGGAAGTGTCAGCCTGTCCTGATTTCCCTGCTTGGAAATGAGAGAGGAGCAGCTCTTCCATGAAAAAGCTGGGAAAATACTGGACCTTCAAGGGACCACTCTGGGACTGCTCTGTTACTCTTGGTGTGGAAAAAGAACCCAAATAACCCAGACAAAAGTGAAATAAATGCAAATATTGATACTCAGCTGAGAAGGAAGCTGGGAATGGAACTTCCCCCAAACTGCTGACTGCCCCTCATGCCAGGGAATGAGTGTCGCCCTGTTTTTTAAAAGCCTTCTGATGATTATGGTTTTTGTCATGGAGTTCTCACACACTTGCATCTACAAATATCATTGTTTGCATTATTTCTGGAGGAGGAGAGAATTGATTGAGTGTTGTCTGACCAGTGTGGTTGAGAGGAGAAAATCTCATCCTCCAAAACGTTTTCACTGTGAAAATTCTATAAATTACGAGGTTTGAAAAACAAACCCTCTCTTTTGCCTCAGCCCTCTCAGCGTGTGACTGTGTGTTTATTTCATGTCCTGGTGTGACAAATGAGCAGGGCTGACTCCCTGGGAACATCCCATGGATGCAGCAGGGACAGGGCAGGAATACCCTGGGGCTGCTCCCTCTTTTCTGCCCTGGAGTTTCCATTTGGGCTGAGCTATCCCACCCCACCTGGGAAGCTCCAAATCCTCCCCAGTTTTCCATAAAAACACCCATCCCTCGATTTTTTTCCCCTTTTTTATTAAGGGTGGCTGTGGATTAAAAATAGAGTTTGAAGGCAGGAAGTGTCCATGGTTTCCAGACCAGAGCTGTGACTTTTTCTCTGAGGTTTCACATAAAAAAAAACCAAACCTGAGCCTTTGATCCAAAAAAGATCCGAGTATTTTTCCAGTTTGGGTCTATCCAATAAATGTGACATATTGAGATAAATTCAGATAAAAGTTATGGATTACTTAAACCAAACAGATTTTGGAGGTTTTTTTTTTCCCCACCATTTTTTGAATGCTGTCTGGCAGATTAAGACAAGAAGAAAAACACCTGAAGTATTTCAGAAATTCTGCACTGTCTGGAAATGCAGCTTTTTCATTGAGTCTCCCAAATTGTCTCTCATTGAGACAATTTTCATTTGTCTCAGGGCCAGGACATTGGGAAAAGACAGGAGAAATGTGGAAAACTTGGACACCACTGAATTGGTGACATTGAAAAAGAAAAGAGCCTGTCTAGAAAGAATCACAGATCTCTGAGAAGGATAAAAATACAAATTAATCCTTGAGGTTGAGCACCTGGGCTTCTTTGAAGCCACAAATTCTGTGTACTTTATACAGAGGAACCACGAGAAATTAACAGATACCGAGCACCCTGAACTCCTATTGAGCAGAGCTCTGCATCTTTGAGGAATACAGTGATGAATTACCTGATTCAATAGCTTTAAACAAAAGAGTCTGGATGAAAAATGTTTAGAAGGACACATTTAATAAGATAGCACAGAAAAGCTGGCAAGGCTTTCTCCCTGCAAATACTTTCAGCTGCAATCACAGAGGCACATCCATGGATTTACAAACTGCCGTTATTGTGATACATCGCCGCACTTCTGCCTAAAACTAAAATGAAATGAGTTAAGTTTGGCTTGAGATGAAATACAGAATTTCCAGGACTAAAACGTTTCAATTATTCCCACTGAAAAATCAGGGAAGTAGCAAGGAGATAAACGCTGTGAGGAGTGCCAACTGTGAGAAACTCCTGCTTCCATTCCACAATAATCTAATTAACATCAGCAGGAGTGCAAGGTCATTAACTCATTCTGCTGCACGGAGTTATTAGGCTCTGATTTCAGCTTCACTTTCACACAATTCAGTGTTGGTCACATTCCCCAGCCTTCAAGTGATATTTTCTCTTTTAAAAAAGAAAGGAAAAGGAAAGAAGGATGCAGTGATAATCCCCCAGGAACTCAGTGACACTTTGGTTGTCTCTGTGATTAATCTCTTTGAGAGCACTGTGCAGGTTGCAAAGCTGATGGAGAGCATTTTCACTGCTCAAAAGTTAGTTCTGATAAATTGGAGAGTGTTTATTTCATCTGGATTTATCAAAATAACACCAGAATGGCAGAGACCTCCTGAAGGCAATTTTAAAAGCATAGATCTGGGAGTGGAAGCTGCTCTTAAAGAGAAGGAAAATCACACCCTGTGACTGAACAATTCTGTGTTTGCACAGCCTCTCGGGGTTTTCCCTGCAGTTCTGGGTCGTGGCCAGCCCTGCAGAGGAGTCAGAGCACGGGAGGCAGCAGTGCTGGATAACCCAGGCACACACCTCAAATCTCCCCAGGGAATGCCTGAGGAGCAAAGATTTAACACAGGGGTTAAGATTTAACACAAGGGTTAAGATTAACACAGGGGTTAAGATTTAACACAAGGGTTAAGATTTAACACAAGGGTTAAGATTTAACACAAGAGTTAAGATTTAACACAAGGGTTAAGATTTAACACAAGAGTTAAGATTAAACACAAGGGTTAAGATTAGGCACAAGGGTTAAGATTAAACACAAGGGTTAAGATTTAACACAAGAGTTAAAATTTAACACAAGAGTTAAGATTTAACACAAGGGTTAAGATTAAACACAAGGGTTAAGATTTAACACAAGGGTTAAGATTAAACACAAGGGTTAAGATTTAACACAAGAGTTAAGATTTAACACAAGAGTTAAGATTTAACACAGGGGTTAAGATTCAACACAAGAGTTAAGATTTAACACAAGAGTTAAGATTTAACACAAGGGTTAAGATTCAACACAAGAGTTAAGATTTAACACAAGGGTTAAGATTTAACACAAGAGTTAAGATTTAACACAAGGGTTAAGATTTAACACATTGGGCTCTTTCTAAAGCGACTTTGAGGCCTCTGAGGTTCTTCAGGCTCCCATCAAGCTCAGTGGGAAGGGCCCTTCACTGGGGCAGAGCCACAGGGATGCAGGAGCCAGCTCTGGTCATTGCTGCTGAACTCACACCAAGGAAAAGGAAGATCTGGCCAGGTGGGAAATATTGACACGGGAAGACAATGTTTTCCAAACTTTTGGAGGCTGATATTCTCCCAGCAGGAAGGTCTAAAATGAGATTGTGAGGCAGCTGCAGTTCATGATTGGTAAGCAAACTCCCACGATCAACAATGCAAACTTGTTCAAAAACCACTTACCTGTCTATCTCTGTTTATTTATTATTGATTATCATTAATTGTAAAGACTCTGACTTGGGCAATATCTGACTGATGATCTTTCATTTTTCATGGGAATCATTATTTTATTCATCCAGATATTGCAAACACTTTCAGGTGTCATAACTCAGCTGCCATGCAGATTATTTAATTATCCATCATTCAGCTCAGAACAAAAATACCTCAGACAGGAGAACCGTGCCAATAAAAATGATTCACACTTTGGTGGGAACTTTATTTATAATTTGCAGAGATGGAATTCAAACCCATCTCAGGCAGTTGGGAATTCAGAAGCAAAGCCTGCACCTGCAATTCAAGCAGTGAATTTAAACTCCCACCCATGTTTTGGGATGTAAAAGGAGCAGACTCTGATTTTCTGGAGGCTGAGCTTCTTCCAGTCAGAGTCTGCATGGAGCTGTCATGGCAGAATCACAAGAAATAAAAGAAACAGCAGAGAAATGTGAGGCTGTGTTGCTCAGTTTTCTGATGGGACCTCTTGAGAGCAGGAGGCGCTTCAGATCCAAATTTAAGTCCTCCCACACCCAATATCTGCCCCAAACTCATCCAGAGTTACCTGGGGGACACCTGAGGCAGGGAATGGTTTGTTCAGCCAGGGCAGCTCAGTCCCTGTCCCCTCAGCAGCTTGGTGATGCAATTTATGGGGGGCCAGAATGCTGTGAGCCCCCCACAGATGTGTCACATTCTGAGGGATGCCCATAAAAGTAAAAGGTTTTATAAAATATTAAAAAATTATAAAATATTCATATTTGGAAAAGTAAAAGGTTTAATAAAGGCAAAAATAACAAACTATACAAACAAATGAGAATAAGCTGTGCAAGGTGCAGGAGGACCCTTACACCTGCTAAGACACCCCAAAAATGTCCTAAAAGTCTCTGTGCTCTCCTTAGGTATGTAACAATTGAGGAGGGGTTTTTGGCATCTTGCCCTTAGAAATGGCTACAGGGATTGAGGTACAGCTCAAGGATCCAAGAGGTGCCTCTGTCTTGGCATGAGGCCAAATAAGCACCAAAATCTCTGTGTTTTACCTTACAAGTGAAACAAAGAATGAAACCCAAATCCTTCCCTAATCTGGGAACACCTGCTGCTGTGGGTGTGCAGTGCAACACTTTGGTTCAGGTACAAACATCCATTTTCTCTCCCACTGTCCTTGCAGTTCAATCAGTGACTGCTCTGAAGCTCAGCCAGCCTCTGTGAGGCACCAAGATCCCTATCAAACCACTGAGGAAATGAAATAATCCGTGCCAGGTTCCCCAGTGACCTCCACAAACCCTGGCTCACCAGCAGAGATATTTGTTAACAACAAAATCAACTTTTATTACTTCCTTTCTGCAGCTGTTTGCCAACATTCATTTTGGAAGCCACTCCAAGCAACCAGAACAGATAAATTGGATTAAATTCGGTTTGCTGGCCAGGATGTGAGCACACAAACACAACTGAGGCGTGGGTTAAGCCATGATTTGGAGAACTCCATACAATGCTGGGCAGTGCAGGCTGATGAGAGACAGGGAGGGGAGGAATTGATGTCTGTGATGCTGAGCTGTGAGCTCTGGTGCTAACACAGCCTCCTCTGGGTGTTGCACCCACGAGCTGCCACCCCCCAGCCTGACATGCAGCTGTCTCTGCTCTGTGGGCAGTGTCTTGGTTTGGAAAGACAGGGAAAGCTTCCCATGGAATGGAGAATGTAAACCCCCTTCCCTCCAAATTATTATAATTTTGCAATTAGGGGGTTTCAGGCAAAGATGGGAATAGGAGTAACAGTTCTTTACTAGGAATATTAAAAATACAAATGTAGTAGTACAAAAAAACAAGCAAGCAAACAAAAGTCTTGGAAAACCCTGACAGGGTCAGGGATAGGACCTGACCCCCTGTTGGTCAGGGTGTTGGGAGCAGTGCAAATAAATCCTCCTGGAGTGACAGACGTGGTTCTGTGGAGTGGAGATGGTCCTGTGGAAAGGGTCCGGCTGCGGCAAGATGGGTCCGGTCTTCTTCTGGGAATCCAGTGGAAAACCCGATCCCTGCTGTTCCTGAGTCTCAGTTTTTATCCAGGCAGGAACGGTTGGCTCCGCCCACAGTGGGTGGAGCATCTCCCAATGGGATGATGTCATGTGTGATGTCACTGGTGAGCCTGCATTGCCCATTATCAGCAGATATCCCCGATGATGTCATGTGTGATGTCATTGGTGAGCCTTCATGGCCCATTATCAGCAGATATCCCCTGGAGGATGGACAGAGATAAGAAACCCAGCCCCAGAGATAACAAACACTGCCCCAGCTGCTTTAACAGCTGGGCCATTATCAGAAGGCATCCACCCCCCACCCCCTGGAGTTACAAGAGACAAAGAAAAAACATCTCAGCTGCTTTCAACAGATGAAACAGAACACACATTTTTGGTTACACCGCCCAAGACAGCAGGAAATAGGAACCCAAATCAAACCTAACCTTTCACTCCAGGGGTGGCAGTGGGGCTGTGCAGATGCTGAGCACCAGATCCTCACCTGGACACACAGGGTGGGGCTCTGAGGGGCCAAAACTGCAGCAGGAATTGGGTTCTCCTGGTTGGATGGGCACAAAAACATGCCTGAGGTGTCCCAAAGTGACTCTGCTTCCAAGAGGAAGGAAAATGAAATTAAAGGAGTGGTCAGGATTTGGGAATGACAGCCTCAACCCCTTGTTCATTATGGATCCCAGCTTTGTGAAGTGGTTTATTTTCTCGTGGCAAAGCAGTGCAGGTGGCATGTTTATAAATAATTATTTTGGAAGCTTTTCTGCCACAGCCCTGAGCCCTGGGAGTGCCCCAGGGGCTGTCCCAGCCCTGGCTCTGCCCCTGGCAGGGGCTCATTAACTGAAAATCACGTTTTGGGGGGTTGTTGGTGACCATAGGCAGGACAATCCTGAATTTTACTTATTTTCTGCTTTCCTGGAGTCTCTTCCTGTGTCAGAGCCAAGGAGAGAGATTTAATCCAGCTCTGGTGCAGGCTGACCTTGGCTCTCATTGTGAAAATCTGCCAAGTAAGGGATAGCAGGGAGAAATGATTCATTTTTATCCCATCAACATTGTCTAGAGGCAACAGGAAATACATTTTTTAAGACACTGCCTTGATTCTGGAGTTTTCCTTGACATGTTTGTGCTGTTTATGAAGAGGGAGGTGAGGATCCTTGGCAGAAATGTAAATTATGTTAATATTTCCTTAGCAATTCGTCAGCTGGAATTTATGTGAGAAACCAGAGGTGAGGATTTATGAAGGACACTCCTGACAGGTCTCCTCTGCAAAAACCAAAGAGGGGAAAAACAATAAACAGCATTAAAATAAAGAAATAAAAATTAAGAACTAGAAAATATCTCAAAATTCTCCTGATCCATCTCTAAGTAAGTTCCCAGCAATGCACCAATAACTTCCAATGCTCTGCCTGTGCCTTAATCAAGTGATGTGGGGTAAGACAATTTAGAGTGCAAAAAGAACTGAAGAGATAAAATTTCTCTCGTTCTAACTTGGCTTCCTACAATTCTGCAGCTGCTCCAGTGAAGTCCCTGAGGTTTTTCTGGTGGAAATTCCCAAAATGCCCCCAGGGCAGTGTCACCCCTGTGGCAAGGATCAGCCTGAGGCCTCACCCTGCTCCCCTCTGAGGATGGAAATGTGTCAGGGGGCTTCGGTTGTGTTGGATTATTCCTTTTTCTGACCCCAGACGGGGCTCCTCAGAGGCATTTTAGAGACTTTTATTCCATTTTCAGTCTCATGAGAAGGGTGAGATGGTGCAGATGTTACAATTCACACCATCACAATCAGAACCCAAACTATTTCTTAATTCCAACACATTATAAGTGATTTTTGGCCTATCAGATTTTGTTATACAATGCAGCCAATGCTTCTAAGCCAATCATCATCATCACAATCAGCCATTAAAATACCTCACATGGGTCTTGCTACAATACATCTTTCATAGTTCTATTTTCATATTTATATGTTCCATATATTCATCTTTCACAGTTCTGTTTCTCTAAAACATCCGGTCTGTTTGCAGGGCCATCATTTGAATCTTGTTTCCAGTTCCATTTCTCTCTCAGCAATGTCTGTGCTATCCCACGGCCTCTCTCAGTCACCATTTCTTATCTCAGAGTTTGCACACAGAGACACAAGACCATGTGAGCCTTCTGCCAGGCTTTGAGAATTCCCTACAAATCCATTTCCCACATTTCCCCCACTCTCCTGAACTGTAAAAACCCCTTTGAACCATTTCCCACAGGTTTCATCCAAAGAAAGGGAAAATCTTAAAGTCTGACCTGGAGAAGAAATTTTTCCTAAAACATCACTCCCAATGTGCAAATACAAATTATCTTCAGTATTTTATTTTACTGCTGGGTGATTTTGGCCCGAGCCGTGTGGCATTTGAGAGGAGGAGGTTTTTCTCTAAAGACTCAGTGATTAGCCCATGATCAATTAGCCCATGATTAATTAGCCCACAAACTCAGAGCTGTGATCAGTTTTATATTTCCTTGTGAGCTGCTGTGGCACCCTGAGCCCCAGAGCTGCTCCAAAATGTGGAGTTTCAGAGCCAGGGAATTGTTATTTGGGAGAGGGGAACGTGCAAAGCAGCAGCTGCACTTTTAATTAAAACTTATGTCCTGTATATCTCTGTGCGTTTGAGTGTTGCTTTGTTTTTAATGAAATTTTTAGATAAAGGGAGCTTTTCTAATTATACTTCTGCCTCCTGGTGCTCTCCTTCCTTATTCATTTCTGCTATCGTGCCTTTTTTCAATTTACATGACCAGGTTGGGCCGTATCAGAGTCTGGGAGTCTATTAAAGGTGATGGCAGCAAACACAGCCTGCTTGTTGATCCAGCCAATAAAAGTCTCTGCTCATCCTTCCTTATCCCTCTGCTCTCCACACAAGCTTTAATTAAGGTGACACGTATGGATCTTAACCGTATTTGACGAAGAGTAATGAATGAAGTCTCCACAACCCTCAAGAAAACGCTTCAGCACTGGCACAAGTTAACATCAATATCATCCTGTGCAACTGCAGGGTGAAATTGGGGATTTTCCACTCAGGGAATGGGGCTGGACCAGCAGTTCCTGAAGAGCTGCAATTCCTGAAGAGCTGCTGTTACACAGGAATTGAATTTTGGCAGTGCTGAACTCACACTCGAGTCCAGCAAAAGCAGGGAAGGATTTTTGGCTGCTTTAGATCCCTGTGAATGTGGAATGTGCACTTTTCCAAAGTGCTGGCAGATAATTTTCCTGCCATTGCCTTGCTCATGCAGAGCCTCCTTCAGTTTTCCTCTTAAAGACTAAGAAGGGCAAATTTTCCTTCACTAGAAAGCAGAACTATTTTAATGTATATATAAAATGCAATAATATAAATAATAATATTTTAAAAATAATATATTGTTGCCCTTGAAAATCAGGAAAATCTGGTTTAAATTTGTTTCCAAGGAATTGGGCAGGAAAGAGACAATTTGGATAAAAGAGTTTACTTTTGAGATCCCAGTCCTGGGAATTTTGTTTTCTCTCAAGGCTCCACATCTCACCAGCTGCTGGCTTCAGTTTTAATCTTGGTGCAAAACAGCTGCTGAGCATAAAAGTGTGTTTACATCAATCACCCCAGAAATACAAACAAACCAGGAGCAGTGGAATTATGAATGAAGGGTTGATTAGGAAGTGACAGCCAAATTTGTGATAATGAAGGGATGAATAGTGCTTGCTTGGAAATATTCCAGCTACTTGCAATTAATTTTGCTGTCTGGGCAGCAGGAAACCTGCAGGATGCAAGGGCAGGAATTTCCTCCCCAGGTTGGTGTGCAGCTACAAACCACTCTGTAGTGAAGTATTGGTGATATTTGATGGCTCTGGACTGGAATAACAAAAGCACAGGAGATCTTGAAGTCCTGAAAAGATTTAGGTGTCAGATTTAGGTGCTCTAAGCACAGATTGATGTTTTTAACCCCCAAGCCCTGGGTTTCAGCAGAGCTGCTCTTGGACGTGCCCAGAGTGGCTTTTTGGTGGCAGTGACAAAGCAAAGCCTCGATTCACAAAGAGGTTGGAAAGGGTTGATAAGAGGGAGTCCCAGACTTACCCACCACCAAAACTCATCTAATATAGGCTGGATGTTAGGGAAAAGTTTTTTACAGAAAGGGTGATGAAGAATTGGAATGGTTTGCCCGGGGAGGTGGTGGAGTCACCATCCCTGGATGTGTTTAAGGAAAGCCTGGATGTGGCACTGGGTGCCAGGGTTTAGTTGAGGTTAGGGCTGGGTTGGACTTGATGATCCTGGAGGTCTCTTCCAACCTGATGATTCCGTGATTCTGTGATTCTGTGTTTTGGTGATTCTGCGATTCTGTGATTCTATAAATTCTGTGATTCTGTGATTCTGTGAATTCTGTGATTCTGTGATTTGGTGATTTGGTGATTTGTGATTTGGTGATTTGGTCATTCTGTGATTCTGTGAATCTGTGATTTGGTGATTCAGTGATTTGGTGATTCTGTGATTCTGTGACTCCGTGATTCTGTGACTCCGTGATTCTGTGATTCTGTGAATTCTCTGATTCTGTGATTCTGTGAATTCTGTGAATTCTGTGATTCCGTGATTCTGTGAATTCTGTAATTCTGTGATTCTGTGATTCTGTGATTCCATGATTCTGTGATTCTGTGGTGGTGTGGAATGAGCTCGAAGATGGAAAGTGAACTCTCAGTCAGTGGGGAAATCCCTCTGGCTCACAGCAAGGTTGGAGGTGTTCAGTCCCTGCAGGGACACACGTGGGCACCGGGGTGATCCTGTGGGGTGTAAATGCTGATTTCTCCTCACAGGGAGAGGTTCTTAGAGCACAAATTAGAGCTACAAAGGCGCCACAGCACAGGATATTGGCTTGGGAAGGAGCTCTGGGGTTCAGACCTGCCCCATGAAATGGGGGAACAAAGGACACTCTTCCCACTGAGCACATCTGCCCAGAAAAGCAGATTTTAGTGGGGCATTCATCAGTTCTGCTTCAGAGAGAGATGAGCTGAGGGGGATGAGCTGGGACAGTGCCAGATGCAGAAATGTCCCTGAAATCAGAAGCAAAGGAGTGACACAGCTGGACAGCAAAGCCCTGGTGCTGACCACAGCTCCCAGAACAGCAAAAACCCAGATCAAACCTCCAGGAGAAGCACAAGGTCGATGAAACAACTCCCTTACACTCCTTAACTTACAAAATGCCCATTTTTATGTACTGGCTGAAGTATTTAACTGTTCCCCAATGCAGGTTGATGATTAATCAATGCCCAGCCAATCAATTTATTGAATTCAGGAGTAACCAGCACCTCACGCTCTGGAAGAACTACTGGAGGAGAAGGATTTAAAAAAAAAATCAAATTGAATGGTTCCTCTCTATTACAGGCAAATTATCAACACATTACAAAGGAAGTCTGGAGGTAAGATAATTAAAATGCAAAGTTTTTCTGGTTGTATGGCTCGGAGCACGAAGAAAAAGCAGGAGGTGAGAGTGTGAAGGTAAAGTAATAAAAGGAAAGCAAATGATTCATTAAATTGAAGGGCTGATTAAACTTGAAGACTTGTTATATCTCACATTTTTCATTAGCAAACATTTCTATTTAGGGGATTTTCTTCATTTTCTTTATTGAAGCTCTTCCAGATAACAATGGGTGATTTAGGGACACTGCTTCTTTTGAAATCTTCACACTGATTAAAAAAAATCAGACTTCATATGGGCAAAACTCCTTTCTTTTTGATGAATTCTCATTTCAGCTACAGTTTTGCCAATCCCAAATGATTTTATGATGGAAGACTTTGGTGTCACAAATGTTAGGAACGCAATTAGATTTTTTTTTCCTCTGTGATATTACTGAAATGTAAAAGGATCTTAAAACCTGGAGGCTGAGGTTATAAATTCCCTTCCCAGTGATTTGTCCAGGTTCTGTGGCATTGTCAACACTGGGCACAGTTTTGTTATTGAGATGTCCCTTAGAGGGCAAATTAATAATTGTTATTAGAACAATATTAAAAATTAATGAGGTTGCATTTAGTTGGTGCCAAGTAATTAAATAGAAAGTAATTAAGTGCTAAATATATCCATAACTTTGAGATCTGGGCTTTTAATGTAGGACTTGTGACAGAGAGGAAAAGGGAGAAAGAAAGAGTCAAAGTCATGTAATCTTTTCCACTTCTGTCTTTTAATTTTCAGCCATTCATCCATTGAAACAGGCTCATTCCAGATTTCACTGTGCAGCTGACAAGTAGGGAAATTAAATCTTTTCTAAAATGTGCTGGAGCTGCCCCAAAACCTTGGCGACCTCATTCACTCTGAGTTTTATTCAATTAAAACTGTTAAAAACACGGTTAAAGCTGTGTGTGCACAACCACACCAATTAATTGCTGGGTGAAAGATGAACCTTTCCTCAGGAGCACCTCTGCGTACAGAATTTAAAACATCGAGGTCCACAATCTTCCCCAAGATCTCTGGGCTGTAAAATTTTGCAGAAAATCTGCATTACACTGAAGCTATTTATCTTTAACAACTTCCTGGCTGATACAGCCCAAAGGCGAATTCTTGGTCCCCGGAGGTCAAAATTGAGAGAGAAAATCTGGTCCCTGGGATGGTTTAATTTGGTTTAATTCCAGATTCCTGCCTGGTGTTTGCTGGGCAGAAATTGGAAATTTAAAATGCTTAAAGTGTTCATTCTCTCCCTGTTCTTGGCCCAATATGTAACAGATTTGATTTACCCCTCCCAGTCAAGCACCACTGCTTAATATTTGCAGCAATCAAGTGAAAATGTAATTAATAACTAATTACAGCCACGGAGGAATTTCAATCCCAACAGCTCTGTGCTGATTTCAATGAGGATTAATCCTGCTTCAGAATCCTGGTGTTTGGGAATAAAATGCCTGTAAATCACTGCTTATTAGGAATGCATCAGTAAATAAAATTCACAGTGCAAAAATACACCTGTAGCAGAAGATTTGTTCCATATTTTAACAGTGATAAAAATCCCACCATTTTATTGATAAAACCACTTAAACTCTCTCTCGGTGCTTCTCTTGGGAGCTTTAAACTCAAACGACTCTGACAAAATATGAAAGCTGCCATTGATTTATTGATAATAGCAAATAAATAAGTGTAAGGGAGAAAATATACCCGGAGATATTATTGGCACTGAGGGACCAGCAATATCTTCAGTTTCCATAGATCTGCACAGAAATCTGGTGAAATCTCTTCTGCATGTTCGTTCCAGTGGGGAATATCCACAAACAACATTTTTCCTTCCTTTGATGAGTTTCCAGGAAAAACCTCATCCTGAGTATTTATCTAAAAGGTAAAATAAATAAAAATATTTATCTAAATATTCAAAATGTTTTTTTCCTGGAGTGACACAAAAAGGATGTTTATGAAATATCTGCTGTACAAGGTTTTTTTTTTCTTATTCCAGAGTTAATGCAGGAGGAACCAGGAGTTTTGATTTTTTAGGAGCGTTTCTGGAAGTGTATTTGCCCTGCTGACAAAAAACCAATGCACTGCCTTGGATTTTATTTTCCTTTTTCCTCTGTTACTTTGTTCACTGCCGAACATTTTAAAATATTTTTATTGCAGATTCTGCGCTCCATTTAGGGCTTAAAGTAAATATTACGCTTCACACTGCTCCTAAAGTAAAGCTTACATTGTAGTACTTACTGGCAGCAGACTCTGTCTTATTTCTCATATTTCACAAATGTTATGAAGTTTCACTTAAAAGAAACTCGTGGTCTCACAGCCTAAAGCTTGTTATTTAAAATCAATTTTTTTTGATAAATCAAGCCCGCTACATACCAATAAAAATTTGTCTCCATTCCTCTGTAATTCCTTACACTCGCTGTGCTCTCCAAGAGCTGAATAACATCTCTGCTGAAATGCCACCCAGCTTTGCCAGAGAGGAGGAAAACACTTCCAAACCCACTTCTCCTCCCCCCACAGCCCATAAATACAAACCACTGTGGAGATTTATGAGGGGAAGACAAAAGAGAAAAAAGGCCCAGTCTGACGCTTTGTTCAAGCTGAAGGCTTGTTTACAAAAATGTGATTTATGTCTCAGGTGACAACTCATCCACGGAGTGATCTCCTAGCTCTGCCATTTGAGCCAGACTTTCATTTTCCTGGTCCAGAAACTTGGCCTGGGATGGAATTCCCTTGGATTTCAGCCCTGGAATAAAAAGAATAACTCAGCTGAGGGAAAGCCAGGCTATCTCCATGGCTCGAGAGGAACACCAAGATCTCAATAGCAGATCCTACCATGCTGGAGGAGACCCAGCTTCCCCTACTGCCCTGGGAAGGAGCTCTGGAAGGGCTGAGCTCCACAGGTGTCCCCAAACCCCTCCCCTGTGTTATCAGTGACTCAAAATCTGGGCAGGAATGAGTAAATACAATTTAATTTGAACCCATTAAAAATTACAAATCAAAGGAGGTGAACAGCTCTGGGACCTTCATGGGACTCCTCACAAAATGGCGTCTCTGCCTTTTATACCCTGAGAGTGCATCAGCCTCATTAATATTCATGAGCCTTCTGGCCCCTCCCACAGACAGCAGCTTTGCCCTTATATGGATACTTGGCTCCTCCCACAGCCTGTCAATCATTCCCTCCATGCCTTTTCATTGGTGGAGCCCTTCTCATACCCTGATTGGTGGTGCCATGGGTGTCTGGGGCTTGGGGCTGACAGAACTGCCCACAGATCGCCCATAAATGTGAAATTTCCATGGAAAATCGCTCCAGCCTGTTTGCCACCTGTCGTGGTGTTACCTTTAGAGGCTTCAAAAGTTAGGCCGAGCTTTTGGCCAGGAAAGGTTTGAAAAGTTAGGCCGAGCTTTTGGCCAGGAAAGGTTTGAAAAGTTAGGCTGAGCTTTTGGCCAGGAAAGGTTTGCTGTTACCCAGATCCTCTGTGGGGAAAGAAATCTGTGCATGAGCAGTGCAAAGGGAATTTCACATTTCATCGTTGTTAGCACCTGCTCTGAGCAGAGCTGCCCTCCAGGATCTGCTTTCCTGGACAAGGCTTTCCCCTGGTTCCTGCACATGGAAACATTTCATCCTTTAACACTGAGCTCTGGTATCAGGGAGCCTCTGGCCTCTCTGAGGATTCACCAGGAACAGATTTCCAGGATGGATATGGCTATAATATCCTTTTCAATGTGGAAATCCACCCCAGGAATGCAACCTGGCCTTTCTGAGGCACGTGGCAAACCCTATAACCCACAAACTCCTGTATCCACTCAGATTCACCCTTCCATCAGCTGTGAGGATCCTGGCAGGGTGATCCACCCTCCAGTCAGCTGTGAGGATCCTGGCAGGGGTGACAAATCCTATAACCCACAAACTCCTGTATCCACTCAGATTCACCCATCAGCTGTGAGGATCCTGGCAGTGCCTTGGAGCCACTGCAGGCACAGAAGGTGTGGCCAGGGAATGTCACCTCTGGCTCTTGTGCTCCATTACAACCACTTTATTCACCACCTCTGACTCCTGGAGAGCTGCAGTTTGATCCATTTCTGTGCTGATTAACAGCCTCACAGCCTCAGGCACAAATTGGGAAGGGCAAAGTCTGGAGGATTTTGTTCCCAGGGTTATAAACAGTTTTGTTCCTCCTGCACAGCACAATTTCAGTGTCTCAGCTCTGTGTGGGGGACAGAAAATGCAGTTTGGAGTGATTGGGTTCAGATTTTTCGAGCAGCTGTTGAAAAAGAGCCCAAATGTAGGGAACATTGCTGTCGTCTGAGGCTCTTTGGTGTTCCTCATGAAAGGAGCTGGGTTCAAAGAGGAACGAGCACCTGCGACCCAAAATACCTCAGCACATTTGACAACCTCATTGAAATCTTCAGCAGAGAGGCCTGTTCTCAATTTCACAGGCGACAATGAGGCAGGAAACGTTGGGTTGTGAGGATGTTTCTTCCACTGATGTTCACAACCTCGTTTGAAGAAGTCTTTGCCCAACAGTTTTGCTCACATCCCCGATCAGCAAAGCATTTGGGGACAGGCAGAACCTCAGTGCTGGGATTTTCTGATTAATTCTCTGCCCGTTCCTCACAGGACTCGCTGTCCTAAAAATATTGATAATTTGGGGCTTGATTCATACAGACTGCGGCACAGGAGTGAGAAAGAAAAAAAGGGTGTGATGTTTTCTTATTTATTTCTGCTGGTTTGGTGGCATTTTCTGTGGCTTTGTTGAAGTGCTCATTAGCACAACCTCGCCTGCCTTGTCATCCACCGAGATAAATAAAGCAAACATTTGCATATGCAATGAAAATGCAAATGAAGCATCACCCTAAATGTTCCTCGTGGCAGAACCAGAGCATGGCCAATGCTGTTGCCTCTCTTTGGGTGTTTCATGCAAAGATTCAGTCAGATATAGATCAGAAAAGGTGTTTGGGGTACAAGGAATTAATCAAGAGAGCACTAAAATGGTGCTCAAATTCCCAATTCTCAAATTCCCAATTCTCAAATTCCCAATTCTCACAGCACAAGTGGCAATATCACCCTAAAACCACTGTACGTGGAATCCTTTTGCATCCATCACTTCCCTTCCACTTTCCTCTTTACTCCCCCTCCGTGTTTGGTTTCTGCTTCCAAACCCCTCGAATTCTCCAGCTGGGAAAGCACAAAATGGAATTTGGGAGTTAATGCCTGATTCTCAGTTTTTGTGTATATTTTATTTTGCTGTTTTCATTTTTAGCTGCAGTGTAATTTTTTTTCCCCTCTCCCTCGAGAAATTTTGCTTGGAAACAGACCTGAAACATCACAGGTTTTCTTCCCTTTCCTCCACTGTCCTAATCCTTATAATACATAATTTTGAGTTCTTTGTGGTTATTGAACTTCTTCTCTCTTCATCTTTGAAGCATCTCTCTGACTGAGGAATGGATTGAAATACTGACACTGAATCACAGCAAGGGAGGCAGCAAAACTGTTATCACCTAAAAATCACCTAAAAAATCTCTGTGTGATCTAAAATCTGAGCAAATTTTTTGTGGTGAGCACAGGAGTGAAGGAAAGCTGAGTGGAACAAGCACAAGCAGAGTCCTCACTTTACAGCCCCTTTCTACCTTTTTTTTTCTTTCTTTTGTTCATTTCCTTTCCTCTGTCCAGGACCTCAGACCAGGAAGATCGTTACACTTTGAGGTGTTAATTCTTCAGCTTATGCAGCCCATTAGTACAGTTCAGCTTTAATTAATAATTAACGGCCATTTCAATTAATTGAGCAGGAATATTCAAGTTTAACAAGCTCGTTTACTTTAAACTAAAGACTGGATCCCTTTGCTGAACCAATGCTGGGGTGTCTGCCTTCTTGCAGTGCCCTCCCAGAGGTTTTCCACCAGAATTCCCATTTCTCTGACTTTTCCAGGGTTTTTCATGCCTCAGGCAGAGGAATTCTGCTGCTGGTATTTTCAATTTGTATTTAACAGCGTTGTGTAACCATCCTCCCTTTCCTGATCAATAGCTAAAGCAATTGGCAGTAAAAGTCAAGTAGGAAATTAGGGAAGTATAAAAGGTAAAATTGCCCTGGAATGCTGCTCTCAGAGTCTATAAGAGCCTGATTTCATTACCAGTTATTTCCCCAGGTTTGAGCAGCTGATGATTGATGCGGCAAATTTTATTTCCACGTTGAACAGATTTTAATCTGTGGAACGTTTCTGTAGCAAAAGGAACCTGGAGATGTTTCTTGCAGGGTTTACCTGGCAATAAACTGGTGGGGACTTCTCCCAAGCTGGCCCTGAGCCTGTCATTCCAAGTTTAGCAGCAGATTTTTGGGAAAGGCTGGGCCCTGGTGACACATTTCCAGTAATTTCACTCGGGCCATAACCTTGAAGAATCCAGAATTGCTCCCACACTGGAGTTTTGTTTCCTATATTGAGCCTACAGAGCTCCGAGTGGGGATAATTAAACACATAATTAACGTTTAGGAGCCTGGGGAAAATCCTACAATGAGACAAAATACAGCCCTGACCTGACAAAATTGCTCTCAACACATAAAAATCTGTTAGATAAAGTGTGGCAATGCTTAGGCCAATTATAAATGTCCCACAAATATCATTAAACCCCCAAAGCAACAACACTTCTCCACTCCTGACAGAAGATCTGGACTGTGCTGAAATCACCTCTCAACAAAACCTTTCAGTATTGCAAATGAAAATAAAGTTAAGGAGTGTTTGGACCAGCTCCAAGGCTTTGGTTTTTTTGGGTTTTTTTTGGACCTGGAGATTTCCAGAGGCAGACACAGAGCTGGGAGAGCAGAGGGAATTTACACACATCCACGGCATCCAGACCTTGGAAATGCAGGCAAGGTCCCACATTTCCAGCAGCAGCTGTTGTTACATAGCTGATAAATATCATTAATTTCCACCTGTCATTGTGAAACGATAATTTCAACCCCCAAATTTATAATCCTGTTATCTGACCCACCCTTAGCAGCCCATACACCAAGTAGAATGCTGCAAATATTCACCTTGGAAAGCTGCACTGCTCATTTCGGGAGATAAAAGCAGAAACCTGCCTTTGTTGTCTATGGCAACACGACCCAGCGTGGGGGAAATGATGTTTTAAATCAGAAATCCTACAGTTCTCATTGTTCATACAAGCCTTAAACCTTGATTTAGGTAACACCTGCCCGCCTCGCTGCAGCGGGTTTGCTCTGAGGTACTAAAGGGCTTTGCAGCTTTAACTAACAACAATTAAAGTGAATTTGATGTTGGGAAGCTCAGCCCTCACCCTCCGGATTGATGTTTCTGATCTGCCTGAGCCTGTTGAGCCTGTCAGTGATTACAGGCAGGAGCACGGTGACTTTATCCTGCAAACACGCTCTTGTTCTGGTGACTCCAGCTCAATCCTGTTCAATTATTCAGTGTTTTATCCTCCTGATGGTGCAGACAGCAGCGCTGTGAGGAGGAGGAGGAGGTGAGGGAGGCTCAGGTTCGTTTGTCAGGTACCACACGCTGGATTCACACTCCTTGGGCAGCTTTGAACACGTTTTAAAGGGATCACCCTGACTCATCCCCTTCACTGGTGGATGTTCCATGTACAAAAAAAAAAAAGGCTGAAAACCAGTTCAGAGCCATTCCTGTGCCTAAATCCTTCATTGAACCATCAATGGGAAAATGCAGGTAAGGCCCCACATTTCCAACAGTAGCTGTTGTTACACAGCTGTAACAATGTTTAACTGCATCATCACCTCTTGCCCAACTTCTATCATCATTTGTCAAAATCTTTGCTCATCTTTTTTTTTTTTTTTTTTTAATCCAAAACCAGATTACTTTTCCCTTAGAAAGTGATTCAGCTCAAATTAAGTTAGTAGGGGTTTGTTTGTTTGTTTTCTTCCATCTCTAATAAGATCAGCTCTGATAGTGTTCTGGTCAGGTCAATGTGAGAAACTCCTCAAAGACGAGGCAGGAGTTCACACCCTGTGGCACTCCCTGCTCCCCAAAATTCAGGTTGGGTGCCCAGTTTGGGATCACCCCTGAGACTGATGCAGACCTTTAACAAAACCCCACAGCAAAGCCCCTGCAGCATTTGCTGTAAGGAATCAGCCTCTGAATTAGTCTGATTCCCCCGGGGAATTCATTGCACTGTGAACCCTTCAGCACTGCAAACACCTTCAGGATTATTTCTGTTCCTCCACTGATTTTATGGGTGACAGAATCCTGGAAATGCTGGAATAGATTTTTTCCTCTCCTTCACTTATCAGCAGCCACAAATTGTCTCAGTGCTGTCTGTGCAGGGAATAAATGGGGTTGTGCTGAGCAGTAAATCGCAGCCAGGAATCCATGGATTATTTCCAGGAGTGTTGGTGGGGAGGGCTCCCAGCCCCTCTGTGCTGCTGGGGCTGCATTTCCCCCCTGCCCAGATTTACTGGCACTTCAGGATGTGCAGCCCTGCTGCTGGAATTGGCTGAGGGAAATGATCAGGGCTTTCCTTCCCTGCTGCTCCTGGGGAAATCCCAGGGCTGATGAATTGAGCAGGGTTCGAGGCATCAGTAATCTCTGCCTGGAGACTGCCAGCATCCCTCCTGTTAAACCACACTGCCCACACAATTAAATGATCACTTAAGGAGGAAAAAAATCAGTCTTGCAGTTCACTCTAACTTTTCTGAGAAGAATTCACAAGGAGTTCAAAGAGAAGGAAAATTCCAGTTAAAAATCTCCCCAATGCGTTATTCTGTCAGCTCTTATATCTCTGATAGATCCGATTAAAAATAAAAACCAAACCAAACCCAAAGAGCACATTAAAGCACGGTGTAAATTGGTATCATGGGATAAATACAGAATGCACAGAGCTGTGGAATGAAAATAAATCAAAGTGCTTTGTCATACACTTGATCTTAGCACAGAGGAAGATATTTTCTATTTGTAATACACCCTCTGAATACTGTTCTATATTAAACGATAATATAGAAATGATAATATAGAAATATAGATCCAGCCCATCCCGAATCCTTCCCACTGCTGGGTCCCATCCAGCCAATCCCTCTGAAGACTGTTTCATATGAAATGATAATATTGAAATGATAATATAGAAATGATAATATTGAAATTATAATATAGAAATACAGATCCAGCCAATCCCTCTGAAGTCTGTTTCATATGAAATGATGATATAGAAATGATGATATAGAAATGATAATATTGAAATTATAATATAGAAATACAACTCCAGCCAATCCCTCTGAAGTCTGTTTCATATGAAATGATAATATTGAAATGATAATATAGAAATGATGATACAGAAATACAGCTCCAGCCAATCTCTCTGAAGACTGTTTCATATGAAATGATGATATAGAAGTGATAATATTGAAATTATAATATAGAAATACAGCTCCAGCCAATCTCTCTGAAGACTGTTTCATATGAAATGATAATACAGAAATGTTGTGTAGCTGAGCAGGAGAGGAAACAAGACAGAGTATGTCAGAAAACGATGATGTAGCCATGAAACCCTGCCCTGCTGAACTCATTGTGAATTCTGGAGGTTGTTTGAGCAGAACCAGCACTATCAGAGCTGATCTCATAAGTGATGGAGAAAAAAAAAACCCTACTAACTTCAGTTGAGCCGAACCACTTTCTAAAGGAAAAGTAATCTGGTTTTGACAGCACCAAAAAAATGGTGAGCAAAGATTTTGACAAATGATGATAAGAAGTTGGGCAAGAGGTGATGGATGCAGTGCTTTGTGTCTAATTGTACGCCTGGAGAACAAAACCTTTATTCCAGGAATGAAGCGCTATGATAGCTGCCAAAGATCAAATCTATCAGTGCACAGCATCCCCCAGAAACTGCCACTTGAAGTCACCCAGACCTCCTGAAATAACTGCCAGGTTAAATGAATTATTAGCCCTGAGACAAGAAAGTTCTTGGCTTTTATTACTCGACAGAACTATTTCACCTGATTAAAGTTCTGGTTGGATCATGAGGCTGCTTTATCTCTGCCGCTCTGAATCATTAATTTCAAATCTTGCCTTATGGTCATTGGGATTCTTTTTTGTCACAGAATCTTCACTGAGAGTGATTTCCAGCTTGAGCTCAAACAGTTAGGTGAAATGAGAGCAAGATTCAATATTAGCTCTGCTTTAATCCCAAATTTGTGACACTAACACTGATGGAGTTGGCTGCTTCTTGTCACAGCAATCTCTGCTCCAGCTCAGTAATTCATTAGCAGACAGGAATGAGTAATTTAGGGACTTGCAGGACAAAAGATTACCCAAAATCAAAGGGTGTGATCAGGGCAGGGTTTGTGCTGGAAAGGTGGTGCGGGTGGTTCCCACCTCTCTGCTTCACCAAAGTGACCTGGCCAGAATTAATTTTTAATCACTTAGGGAGTGGCTGGAAAGGCTCAGATCACTGCAGATCACATTCAGCCCGTTCCTGGTGACCCTTGCTGTTCCTCTAGTAAATTATTCAGTGGAGAAGGAGTTTGGGGCTTGGGTTGGTTTTCTTCAGTTCAGGGTGAGGGAGATGAGCTCATGCTTTGAAATATTATTTTATTGGTAATTAACGATTACCAATATAATTTTATTGGTAATTAACGATTACCAATATAATTTTATTGGTAAACATG
This sequence comes from Acrocephalus arundinaceus, assembly GCA_021534815.1. Lineage (NCBI taxonomy): Eukaryota > Metazoa > Chordata > Aves > Passeriformes > Sylviidae > Acrocephalus > Acrocephalus arundinaceus. The sequence continues at coordinate 13,113,053 of JAJEOU010002478.1, read as the reverse complement.
GAACACGCAGTGCTTGGTATAAAGAGTTCAGACCGCCCTGGTTGTGGTCAGTGGGCCACGACCTGAGCTGCAGCAAGACCTACAGGGCAGAGAAAAATGTACCAGATAAGAGATAATAAACAACCTGAGAAACTGAGCCCACAGATCTCAACCTCTTCTTCTGGCACAGGACCTGGAAAAAAGATTTTCTGCTAATACCTCGGGGGTCATTTCAGCCAGAAACCCGAGACACAATGACAGAATTTTTTCCTCATTGTGCTGGTTTGAAAGCAAAACCAGTGAAGGACTCCAAGTCAGAAACACAATTTAATAAGATGAAAAGAAAATAAAGGAAAGTAAAATAAAATAAAAGTAATAGTACAAAAAAAAAACACTGACAGTCAGAACACAACCTGACACCCTGTTAGGGTGGTGGTGGCAGTCCAGATGAGATGGTCTGGTCAAAGCAGTGATTCCTGTAGAAAGCTCTGGTAGCTCTTGTCTCCTCTGGGAGTCCAGTGGATAAAAGCTGCCTGGGCTGTCCCAAACCCTGGATTTATCCAGGTGGGAATGCTTGGCTCCTCCCCCTGGGCGGAGCATCTCACAGTGGGGATGATCTCATTCTATGAGTCATGCAGTGGGTCCTTGATGGCCCATTAACCAGAGATAACTCTGAGGGAATTATCTATGAGTGCTGCAGTGGGCCCTTGATGGCCCATTAACCAGAGATAACTCTGAGGGAATTATCTGTGAGTCCTGCAGTGGGTCCTTGATGGCCCATTAAACAGAGATAACTCCCGGAGGAAGTTATCTATGAGTCATGTGGCAAGGCATTGTTAGGCTCGTTAACAGAAGATAAGGAAAACACTGCCCCACCCTGGCTCCAACGGCTCATGGGGATAGAATACAAACCTTGGGCACAATTTACATTGTAACCTAGGACACTCATATCCCATCCAATCCAGCTCTGGGTCAGTTTGAAGCCATCCCCCTCCTGTCACCACAGACCTTTGTGACACAGGGCAGCTTTATCCAGGACACACTCTGGACTTCTCCTTTCCTGTACTCCAGACTCAAACTGATTGCTTTTGGCAAAAATCCCATCAGCACAATCTCACTGCAGGGCTTTGCTGAGATCTACCGCCCTTAGGAGAGGGAAAAAAACCTCCAGTAATTTGGTTTCAATTAGGATAAGAGATGAAAACACTTCATGTGGCTCTTACAAACTTAATCTCCTTCCCTGGGAAACTTTGCTTTCGCTTCTGCTGAAGACAAATTGGGTTTTCTCACTGCTTTACTAAGTCCTCAACAATCAAATAACAGAATTGTTAAGTAACACACGATAAGTTAAATAATTTACTTACTGCAGGGCTTCCTGGGCAAGCTTTTTTCTGTCTGAAGATAAAGGGCTGTCAGCATCCTTCAAAATCTGTTGCTTTTCCCTTGCCAGGAATACATCTGCTCCATCTAAGTGCCTGCAAACGTTGAGCTTTAATTGCTTGCTGGGAAATCTGCATGACAAATCTACAACCCAGATTCTTCATTTAAAGAACTTCCTGAATATCTTTATTGAGGAAAAAAAAACCCCAAAACCAAAACCAAACCTGCAAACCAAACCTGACTTGATCTCACAGCTGTACTTTTTTTTAATCCTGCATCAAAAGAACAGCAACAACAACAACAAAAATCATTTGTCTCTGTTTTCTTCCATTCTTATTATGCTATACTTCAGCTGTTACAAAAAATTAAATGTGTGGGAATAATTTTTTTTAGTTTAATTTTAATAATAGTTTAATTTTAATAATAATTTTAAACACAAAGGGTCAAATTTTACATGCACAGGGTCAAGGAAATGATGGGAAATTCTTGTCTCTGGAATCCCCCCAGTTTTCCTGCAGCAGCCCCCCCTTCCCAAGCAACACACGGTTAAATCAGAGACCCACGGGAGAATTCCTTGGGTTTGCCCTCCTCCCGCCCGGCCAGCTCCCGAGGTTTAATTCCCGTGTTTGAGCAGAAGATGGATTGCAGCAATCTGCCCTGGGCTGGGCTCTCGGGCTGATGGGGAGCTGCGAGCAGAGAGTTCTGTCAAACCTGACGTGAACAAAGCACCCAGGGCCCAACGGTGTCAGTGCGGGGCTGGTGAAGAGTGAATGGAGCACAGGGGAGGGCAAAATCACAGATATGGGGGTGACAGGGCACCAGGAGCACAGGGGATGGCACAACCCCAGATATGGGGGTGACAGGGCACCAGGAGCACAAGTGATGGGATAAACCCAGATCTGTGGGTCACAAATGATGGGATAAACCCCAGATCTGTGGGAAGGATGGCCGTTCTTGTCACAGGGCACCAGGAGCACAAATGATGACACAAATCCCAAATCTGTGAGTCAGAGAGCACCAGGAGCACAAAGGATGGGATAGACCCCAAATCTGTGGGTCAGAGTGAAAGGATCACAAATGATAGCACAAACCCCAGATCTGTGGGTCACAGGACACCAGGAGCACAAAGGATGGGATAGACCCCAAATCTGTGGGTCAGAGTGAAAGGATCACAAATGATGGCACAAACCCCAGATCTGTGGGTCACAGGACACCAGGAGCACAAAGGATGGGATAAACCCCAAATCTGTGGGTCAGAGAGAACCAGGAGCACAAATGATGGCACAAACCCAAAATCTGTGGGTGACATGGCACCAGGAGCACAAAGGACAGCACAAACCCCAAATCTGTGGGAAGGATGACCCTCCTTGTCACAGGGCACCAGGATCACAAAGGATGGGACAACCCCCAGATCTGTGGGTCAGAGTGAAAGGATCAGAAATGATGGCACCAACCCCAGATCTGTGGGTCACAAAGGATGGGATAAACCCAAATCTGTGGCTCAGAGAGAACCAGGAGCACAAAGGATGGGATAACCCCCAAATCTGTGAGTCACAAATGATGGGATAAACCCCAGATCTGTGGGAAGGATGATCCTTCTTGTCACAGGGCACCAGGATCACAAATGATGGCACAACCCCAAATCTGTGGGTCATAGGGCACCAGGAGCACAGGAGATGGCAAACCCCCAGATCTGTGGGTCACAAATGATGGGATAAACCCAGATCTGTGGGTCATAGGGCACCAGGAGCACAGGCAATGGCACAACCCCAGATATGGGGGTGACAGGACACCAGGAGCAGAAATGATGGGATAAACCCCAAATCTGTGGGAAGGATGACCCTTCTTGTAACAGGGCACCAGGATCCCAAAGGATGGGACAACCCCCAAATCTGTGAGTCACAAATGATGGGATAAACCCCAGATCTGTGGCTCAGAGTGAAAGGATCACAAATGATGGCACCAACCCCAGATGTGTGGGTCACAAAGGATGGGATAAACCTAAATCTGTGGCTCAGTGAAAGGATCACAAAAGATGGCACAAACCCCAAAATCTGTGGGTAACAGGACACCAGGAGCACAAAGGATGGGATAAACCCCAAACCTGTGAGTCGCAAATGACGGGACAAACCCCAAATCTGTGGGTTAAAGGCACCAGGAGCACAAGTGATGACAAATTTCCCAGCCAAGAAATCCAAATTTGCCCTCTGTGGCACCTGGATTTTTTAAATTTAGCTCCCCTTCCTTTTGCTTCAGTTTGAACAGGCATATTCTGCAAACAATATTTTTACCCCCATTTTTACCCCTGTAAACTGAATTTAAACACTTAAACCCTGAATATTTCCAGCACCTGTGGTGGGCTCAAAAAACCTCAGCACAGAAAGGCAAAGGACATCCCACATCTGGAAGATGTAAACTGAGCACAATTTATATTAAAAATAAAAATCCCTAGCCTGCCACAACACCTGGGTAATAATAAATGCAGGTAAATATCTGAAAATTCTCTGTGGAATTCCGGATTTTTTTCACTTGTTTCCCGATGTTTTACCAACTTTTTCCTCGCTAGTTAATAATTAAAACCCACTCCTGTGAGTGTTTTGCACAAGTTCCCATCTGAGAGATGCATTTTGTTGTTTTCAGCATCACCCTGTACTATACACAATTATTAAAATCCTTTCTATGTGTTGAATTCAAGAACATTTTGCTGCTTGGATAGGGAATTTTATTTTTTTTTTCAGAGCAACATCAGCTCCACTGGTTGTGCTGAAATATTAAAAAGTATAAATTATTTATCCAGAGACAGGCAACGCTTTCTTCAGAACATCACATATATAAATTACATCCAATGTTGCATTGGTGAGAAAACATCCACCTGAACTCGCTTCATTGCATTTTCTTCTTTTTAAAATCAATGGTAGCAACAATAATATCGGAAATTGAGCTCAACACTTCAAAAATAGGGGGAGGGAAAAACAAAAAAAGTCCCATCAGCTACAAAAACACTGCCTGCCACTCACCAGAACAAAACCAGGAGCGTTTATTGAAGATGAAGATGTGCTGTGAACAAAAGGGAGCTCCAGATTTTTACTGTGGCAATAAAAGCCTTCATCAAATCATTTCTGAGCTATTGTTTCAGCACTGGAGCTGTGAGTGTTCTCTGCAGGACAGCTGTGGAGCAAAACATCACCCAGAGAACTCCCAGCTCTTTATGACTCCTGGTGAAGTTTTTATTTAAGTATGTTGGAGTAAACCAAGCACTGCTTTAACAGCAAAATTGCTTAATAATAATAATAATAAAACCCCTTCAAAGCTTTCTAACAGTGTGGTTTTTTTTACTAAAATAATATTCTCACTTGTATTATTTCAGGTTTTTCTGCTGAGATTTGTTGAGCTCTGGATCAAAGCTACAGCTGATTTTTATTTTGTCCCCTACAAACCTGCAGCAGGGAGAGAAATATCCCTCACCTTAAGTGTTCATTTATTGCTCCTGATCCGTCACACTTGATTAAAACACAGAGTTTTCCTCCCAGGCTGGAATCAGCTTTTCACTTCAAGTGACTCCCAGCCAGGGCTGAAAAATTAAATCATTGTGGGCCTTTGTTTCCACCTTTAAGGTCCCTTCCAAAGGGTTCCCTCGTGGCTGGTTGGGAGTTAATCCTGATCCATCATTCTGATATTTGCCTGATGTTTGGGAATGTGGGAATGGGACATTGGCCATGCCCAGCGTGGGGCAGGAAAATCCTGGGAATTGGAATCACTGACAGGATTGCCAGGACAGGGGAACAGCTTCAAACTGCCACAGGGCAGGGTTAGATGGGATTTGGGAAGGAATTCCTCCCTGGGAGATGGGGAGAGGTGAGATGGAATTCCCAGAGCAGCTGTGGCTGTTCTGGATCCCTGGCAGTGCCCAAGGCCAGGCTGGATGGGAATTGGAGCAGCCTGGGACAGTGGGAGGTGTCCCTGCCCATGGAACCCCTAAATTCCCCTTTAATTCCCTGATCCCAGGACACACCCACGGTGCTTTGGAAAAGAAAATTTTAAAAAGAAAATTTAAAAATCTTTAAATTCAGCTGCTTCTCCTAGAGATTTCTGGGAGGATACAAACAGGGCCTTGCATAAAGGGCTCAGAATTCCAGGAATGGGGAAAGGTCACTCCTGATCTCCAAAGCAGCCGAGAAAACCAAACAAATTGTGTCCAGCAGCACTTGGCAGGTGTCAGGCATGGCCAGTGCTGCCTTGGAAGGGACAAGTTTTGTTCATAATCCTCAAAAAAAGAGTTTTTTACCCCAGCTCCACCATGACTTTGCCCCTGCAGAATTTGGGAAGATCTCAGAGCCACCCATGGGATGCCAAACCTGCAGGGCTCCCTCGCCAGGACCTCAAACTCTGGCTGGCATTTCCTGCTCTCATTTAAAGCAGGATTGTCCTGGATTATTGTCAGTGCTGGCATTTCCTGCTCTCCATCTAACCCAGGATTGTCCTGGGTTATTGTCAGTGCTGGCATTTCCTGCTCTCCATCTAACCCAGGATTCTCCTGGATTATTGTCAGTGCTGGCATTTCCATTTTTCCATCTAACCCAGGATTCTCCTGGATTATTGTCAGTGCTGACATTCCCTGCTCTCCATCTAACCCAGGATTGTCCTGGATTATTGTCAGTGCTGGCATTTCCTCTTTTCCACCTAACCCAGGATTCTCCTGGATTATTGTCAGTGCTGGCATTTCCTCTTTTCCATCTAACCCAGGATTCTCCTGGATTATTGTCATGCTGCAGGCAGTGCTTTGTGCTGGGGAATAACAACTTCCAAACAACTTTATCTTATCTCTGTGAATTTTTGTAGTTCTGAAGACAATTTTGATAAAGGAGCTGGTGACTGGATTGAATTTTGAGAGCAATCAGCCTCCCAAATGGAAGAAAATACAAATAATGAGAGATAGAAACAAACTCAAGTTGATTTTCCTTTGCTGTCTCGCTCATCTTCTGCCTTCTGTTCTGTCTCTGTCCCTGTTTATTATTTTCAGAGTTGTTTTATAGAACAAAAGGATTTTCAGGGACCCTCAGCACTGCAATCTCAACAATTTCAGCTGAGTTCTAATTGGTGCTCAAACTTTTTGAGATTCTCTGAATAAAGGCAGTTCCAAACCACTCATGGCAGTGTTTTAGAGCAGTAAAAATGCTTAAAAATATATATATATATATAAATTCCATCGGCTGGCACTGCAGCCACCCAGGGATCATCATCTGAATTACCCATTTCAAGGATATTTGTCACAAAGCTTTGTGCCCACAGGAGGGGATTATCCAGAGCTGATGGTTTCACCCTTAAAGACTGAAGGGATTTATGGAGATGTGCTCTGACAAGGAGCAAATCCCAACCATTGCTGGGAAATATCCAGCAGAGGAACAACTCTTGGGTTTTTTATTAACCCTGCACCTGTGAAATGATTGTGGGGCTTGTTTAAATACACCTCTTAATAAATTAAGGGAATACATAATTTCTATTAATTTATTTTTTCCCTGTGATTTTTCTTTCAATTTTAGGAAATTACAAGGGGAAGAGAAAACAAAGAAACTCTTGCTAAATGGCCAAATATTTGATTTAACACCATTTTCTGTGCAGAATGGGAGCCCTCTGTTCTGCTCATGCACGGAAATGATTTAATTTAATGACATAATAAACATTTAGAGAGGCATTAATATTTGATTAGGAAGTGATGTTATTATACTAATGCCATTTCTTTTAGAAAATATTGGCTTTAAAAGAGTATAGATTAAACATCCCGAGGATAAAGTGTTAGCAGTGGTTGAAACTCCTGAAAATGGCTTGCAGAGAGGAATGGTTTATTGGCCCTTAAATTAGGGCAAATCCTGGATTTTAGCAGCTCTCAAGGAAAGCTTTAAATGAACCAGAGGCTGCAGGTTTGGGGTGTAAAAGGAACAATTTGGATGTGAAGAAACAGAAAATGAAAACCACGAAGGAACAGCTCCAGTAAGAAATGCAGGGAAGTGTCTGCTGGCAAAGACACGAGCCTGATGGGCAGGAATTTCTGAATTTTGTATTTTTGGTGTTCAGAAGGGCAGAACAGGGAGCTGAGTGCAGCTTTCACCTCAGCCTCTGGGTTAGCAGCTGTCCTAGGCTGGGTTTCAACCTGATATTCATGAGGAAACACCAACCATTTCCATGCTGCCTCCTGTGCCTCACCTCCCTCAGAAACATCCAGTGGAAGGAGCAATTAAAAGAATTGGGAAGAGCGTTCAGTCCTCAAAACAATTTTGGACCAGACAAACTCATTTCCAAAGTGGGAATTTACAGTTTTGCTCTGATTTCGTGTTCTCACAATTCTCTCTTGCTACAGCTGTTATTTTTGTCACCAGTCTTTGATTCCAGCTCTGACAATGCAGCTCCTTAGGGTCAGCACAGCCTGAACACACAGGCACAGAGATTTTCCTCCTAAACTCGCTTTATTTTCACACCTGATGCCCAAACAGGAGGGAACAGAGCACGGGATGGCAGGGAGAGCTCTCCTCACTGATGTAACAGAAGTTCTGCCCCTGGTGTGTCCGCGCTCACACTGATTTATTTTTCTCATCCTCATCCTGCCCCTTTTCTTTTCCCGTTACCTCTGGCCACATTTCCAAAGGGACACCAGCAATATTTTCAGTGTTGAAAATGCTCTGCTCCTCTCTCTTTGGGGGCAATGTGCCTTTTTCTGGCCCAGGGGGGCTGAGGAGGCTCCAGGAATGATAAAATCAGGAATTGCCAGCTGGAGAGGAGCAGAAAGCCGCTGGTGCTCAAGGAAACTTTCACAAGACATTAAAAAAGGAACCATCTGCTTCTTCTTCTTCATCCTGGCTGAGGAGCAGCTGGTGTTTGCAGCTCGCAGTTTCACAGGTGGCAGAGACCTGCAGGACTTTGTGAAGAGACGAGCTCGTTTTCCTGCCGGCAGAAAAAAAAAGTACAAAAGATGGGGAAGAAGAATTTTCCTTCTGATCACTCTCTGAGAGCTCGGTGGTGTCTTCACAAGGGCTGCAGCAAAATCCACCTGATGGGGATAAAGCGTGTGGAAAATGAGGTTTGTTTTTTTTGGTAAAAATTAGAAAGTTTAATAAAAAAAGGACAATAGGAGATAGAAATAAAAGGTTAAAATGGCTGGGTGCTTGGCACTGAGCCAAGAGTGCATTTACTCGATGTCCTTCCTAAGCTGAGGGGCCACAACTGCACACAACACTCAATTCCAGCTCTCCAGGTGGATTTTTGTTTGCTTGGCTGCAAAGAATTCACATTTCTTTCATGTTTTAGCAGAGCTTTCCTGTCTTTTCCTAAGCTCTTGATGATTCCTTGAATCTGTGATGTGTTCTGAGGGTCCAGCCCAAGGTGGGACTTTGCTGAGCCATTTATCCAGCATTTCCAGCAGGCTGCCCTGCAGGAACACCGGGATATCTGATTTAAGGTCTTTGCCTCCCTGGTTTGGAGTTTACCTCTTCTCGGGCTTTACATTTCTGTTCTTCGCAGGTTTCATCCCTCGTGGCTGCCTGCCGAAAACCTGCCAGAATAAAGGAGTAACAGAAGGTGCTGAGCTCAAAAAAAACTTTTTTTTTCCTCTAGATTGCAATTCTGGCTGAATGTCTGGTTGAAATAACTTCAGCCAGTCTAACAAAGGTGGGGGATTGCTGAGGGTGTTTCCCCTCCCTGTGCTGTTCCTGCCTCTCTTCTCCCTCTCCCACAGCCCGGGATGATTTGGGCTGGCACAGGGATGATCCCATCTGTCCCACGGTGGTGTCAGGCAGCTGCCACCCATCGAGGTGTCAGCTGGATGTGACAGGAAAGCAGCTCCCAGCACAGGCAGGAGCAGCAGCCAGAATGCTTCCTGACCTTTGCTTGTTCACTTGCAGGAATCAAATGCACATCGGGGAAAATCAGCGTTATGGTGAGCATGAAAAAACGTGGAGGGGAGTTTGTTCCTATCGGTGGAGCTGGGGGTTCTGGGATGTTTTATTTTTATTCTTTTGCCACAAAACTCCTCTGCTTACAGCAGGAGTGAGCAGGGAATTGCACAGTGACTTTTACCCCCTGGTGAAGGGATAAATTCCAGGAGATCCGTTGTGAGTAATCTGCCATTCAGATTTAAATGATGACATTTCAAACGACATAATCTGTCATTCATGGAATCACAGGATAATTTAATGGGAAAACACCTCCAGGATCATCAAATCCCAGCTGTGACTGATCTCCAACTTGTCACCAGCCCAGAGCCCTGAGTGTCACCTCCAGGAATTCCCTGGACACCTCCAGGGATGGGGATCCAAACCTCCCTGGGCAGTTCCAATGCCTGACCACCCTTTCCATGAGGAAATTCCCCCTAAATATTCCTCCTTCTACTGTATTTCCACTGGATTTCTACAAGATCTGAACGCAGAGAACTGGGGAATAGATGATGTCACTTCCAGCTCTTCCAATTCCCTAGAAACCAGAAGGATTCCCCAAATTCTTTCCAGTGAGAGAGAAAACGAGTGATGGACCAACAGTTGTGCATAAATTCTGATTAAAAAATCACAAAAATATCATTTTAGGTAGGTGGCGAAAACCACAGGAAAAAAAAATCAGTGGGATGATGTTTTGGAAGGATTGGGAATACTGAGGAATCCAAATTAAAGCTGGACACGCTTAGTGATTTAGATAATCATTTTGTCAGAATAAAACACAGCCAGAAATTGCTTTGCTATTTAGAGCTATCAGTGACTGTCACGTGGAGGAAGAGGAGGCCAGGATATTTAATTTTATTATTTTGATTGCCAGATTTGTACTTTGGATTTTGGTCGCTGGATTTGTACAGTGGATTTTGGTTGTTGGATTTGTACAGTGGATTTCAGTTGTTGGATTTGTACTTTGGATTTTGGTTGTTGGATTTTTTTTTTTTTTTTTTTTTTTTTTTTTTTTTTTTTTTTTTTTTTTTTTTTTTTTTTTTTTTTTTTTTTTTTTTTTTGTTGGATTTGTACATTGGATTTTGATTGCTGGATTTGTACAGCAAATTTTGGTTGTTGGATTTGTACAGTGGATTTCAGTTGTTGGATTTGTACAGTGAATTTTGATTGCCGGATTTTTACAGCGAATTTTGGTTGTTGGAGAGGTGGCACTGGGAAACCATGCTTGTCACTCACCAGTGTCATTTAAACAGAAAAAACAGCTAAAGAGGTAAAACCCTAAAACTTTTTAATCTGAAGGAGCTCAGTCTGGGAAGAGAGGGAGCTGCTGGTGTAATCAGCTTGGAATGACAGGCTCAGGAATAGAAATGCAGCCCGGGCCTAAATTCCTTCATCCAAAGGTGTCAAATCCACCTGGAATGTGCAGCCCGGCCTGGGGGAATGAAAGGGAAGAGCTCCAACCTGATGGGTTGGAAAAAGAGCGCTGAGAATGGAAACCTGATCAAAAATCCAGCTGAGTTAGGCTTGGCCAAGGATATCAGGGAGTAAAAGGCCTTTCAGCAATATAAAGAAAAGGAGAACAAGAGTAAAAGTGGCCTGCTGGCAATGAGAATGGGGTCAGGAGCAAAGAAAATTTAGATATTAACCCCAAATGGGGCTGAGTTCTACTTCAGCGCAGGGATGGGAGCAGAATTGGGGAATGTCCTGTGATTCCTCCCCAGGGCTGGGGCAGCAGCGCAGCCCTGAGTGTTCCTGCAGGGGAGGGAGCCCAGGAATCTCCATCCAGGGAGCTGAGAGGAGCAGGGGAGGGAGCCCAGGAATCTCCATCCAGGGAGCTGAGAGGAGCAAGGTTGGATTTATTGATGAGCCAGATGTGTTCAGCTCTGCGAGGGTTCAACACCTCTGAGGGGTCCAGCCCCTCACAGAAAATGGCTTCAATAACTTTGCCAGTATTTTTTCTGTGGCTTGCACGGTTTAAAGCCTGTTAAAACCCCACCACAGCACAAACATCCCATTTTCAGGAGTTTGCCAGGATCAAACCCAGGAGGGAGCCTGAGCAGATCAAGGAACATCACAAAAGTGTTCCTGAGGAGGGAAACACTGCAAGGATTTCCTCCTTCACAACCCAGAGATACCCGGGGGTGTCTGATGTTCTCCCCTCCCCACTGAGAGCTCTCAGAGAAACTTTTCTCAGGTTTGATGGATCAGATGTGAGCTCATTTCACAGAGCTGTGAAACCCCTCTCGCAGCTCTGCCACGAAAAAAAACCACTATTTTTTTGTGGGTTTTTATTTTGTTTTGTTTTGTTGTGTTGTGGGTTTTTTGGTTGGGTTTTTTTGGGAGGTTTTTGGGTTTTTTGTTTGTTTGGGGTTTTTTTTTGTTTGTTTTTTGTTTGTTTGTTGGTTGGTTGGGTTTTTTTGGGGTTTTTTTTTTTTGAGGTTTTTTTTGGCCAGCCACCATCCAGCCTCCGGTTCCTCCGAGCAGCAGTGACAGCTCTGCCCTCCCCGTGCTGGCTGCTCTGACAAATCCTGGAATTCCTCACCCTGGATCACTTGGAGAACTCTGCTGGATCCTTCCCCAGGTTGTGATGCCCTGGAAATAACGTGAATTGATTGAACTTGGTGACCTTTCACAGCTGTCAGCCCACAGAAGCTCCCTGAGCATCCCTGGCCCTGCTGGAAGGCAGGAGGGAAGGGAAGGGGATTTTTGTGGTGTCATGGATGTGCTGGAGCCTCAGAGGGTCCCTGAGGAGCTGCAGTGCCAAGGAAAAGGACAATCCACAGAAAAATTACATTTTTTGGTTCTGAGATGTCTCTCAGGCCCTTTCAAACTGAGCATTCTGAAATGCTTTGCTCATAAATGTATTTCAGAAACCTCCTGGATTGGAGTTATTACAAAAATACTCACAGGAATTAGAATATGAAAGCAGATAAAAGACTCTATTTCTACAGTTTCATACTTTCAGCTACACAGATTATGCTATTAAAATCTGACAAGTTGGCAATCTAAATAAAACGCTGGCTTTGTTCAAAAGTAATAAAGATTCAGGCTCTGCAACTGTGTTAAGCAGCTCCAGGAGAAAAAGGAATAGTCTGAGTACTTGGTTCTTGCTGTTACAGCTTCTCTGGTCTCTTTAGGCACAAATAATGGTGAGAATATTCTGATTTTTGCTTTTTCTGACAGATACACTGAATCCAACCTAACGTGAAAGTTTAAATGAACCGCTTCATTTTGTCATCCCTGATGGAACAGATCTGCCCAGACAGATCTGCTCAAGTCCATGGAAGCAGAATTTTCAGTGAGTTGATCTACTTAACAGAAAGATCCTCATAAAAACTCTTTAAAATGAGCAGGGAGAGGACAGGAGCAGCTCTTCCAGGAATTTGAGGCAGCAGCATCACACGTGAGCTGATTGGCAACCCTGTGCCCCATTCTCACCCTGAATTCCCTCTGTGCATGTTCAACACAGATCTGTGTTGTGAGCCAGTCCTGCTGGTTGTTCATCCTCATTTCTGCTCGGCCCCTGGCTGATATTTACAGATACCCCCCCAGCTGTGGCTGTAAATGCTGCATGAATATTTTAACGATGGAGGACATAGCCAGCTTGGTCTCCTCTCCTCCTGCAAACAGCTCTGACCTGATCTGAGCTGAACCTGCACACAGAGGGGCAAAACCCACCCTGGTGTGGTGGCACAGAAGCTGGGAATGCTTTGGGATGGGTTGGGTTGGAAAGGACCTAAAGAAGATCCCATTCCACCCCCAGGGATTCCTCCCGCTGTCCCAGGCTGCTCCAAGCCTCAGGGTCCAACCTGACCTGGAAAAATTCCAGGGATCCAGGAGCAGCCACAAATTCCCTGGGAAACTGTGCCAGGGTATCCCTGCCCTCACAGGGAAAAATTCCTCCCAAAAATCCAAAAATCTCAACATCTCATCCAACCCTGACCCTCAATCTGCGATCCTCTGGCCTTGCTGATTCCTCACAGAGTTCAGGCTGCAGCTGCTTGTGAGGAGCAACAGAATTTCCTTCCCCAAATGGAGTTATTTTGTGTTCCCCATGCCTCCTTACCCTCACTATCCATTTGGCAATTCCGCATTTCAGTGTCAAAGGCTGTTTTTTCCCATGTGCAGAGAATTCCTGACCCTGTCAGCTGTCTGCTGAGGAGAGTGATTGATGCCCTGAACCTTCTGGGAACTCCCAACCAATATCTGAATATCAGAATATCTGTCTGTCACTGCTGCCTTGCCACTACAGCTGCTCCTGACCCAGCAGGAGCTTTATTTCACTTTAATTTCCTTGTATCAAACAAATCCAGGGAACTGTTTTGATTTAAGATGCATTTCAGGTAGCACCAAATACAGGAAATTTATTGCACTCACAGCTTGTTTGCTTAATGAGTTTTAAAAAGAAAAGTGAACGTGAATTATGGATTTGAGTTTTGGTTCCTGTGAACAAGGTAAATGGTTTGGGACCCATTTTTTACTGTTGCCATCACACACAGGAGGCACCAGAGGAAAAATTCTTTAGTTTAAGAGTGAAATTCCCCAGAAGGGATTCCAGCCTCTGGAATAAGTTCCTGACAATTTTCTAACGAGGAGCCAAGGGAGCCAGGCCAAACCACGTTTAGTCATCCTCATCAGAACCCTCTGGAATTAGTCCAGGTTACTAAGACATAAACAGCACTAAAATAAGAAAGAAAAGGCTGAGAAACAGAATATCAAGACTGCAAGAATGAGATAAAGGAGGGCCATGAAGGCAATCTGGGGGGAAAAATAAAATCTGGTTTTTTTCTGCTGCTCTTACATAAAAATCTGGGTTTTCTACAATGGCTCCGTTCTTTGCCTGTCAAAAATTTGGTTTTTCAAGTAATTTAAAATATTAGAAAGTTCTTCTCAGGACTAGGACAGCACAAGTTTAAAGAAAAAAAATATTTAATAATAAATTGATAAGAGGGATGCTTAAAACCTCCTCACAAGGTAGGACAGCTGAGAGAGGAACTGGTTGGGAGGGTTAGGGTTAGGTTAAGCCAGCCCCCACTTTGGCTGGGCATCATTTATAAACTTGAGGAATGCAGCCATAAATGAGCCGAGCCCAGGCTGGGTTTATTTTACATTTTTTATGATAAGATTTACATTAGTCCCAACTTGTACTGGAGGGCTGGTCAGCCCATCACACCCAGGGATTTCAGGGAGAGCAGGAACAACCCCTTGTTATTCAGGAAATATTTTTTTTCCTGGATTTTTCTTTTTTTTCCTGGAGGGTGTAAAGGAAATTCTTCTACAGGAAATGTAATAAAGATTAATTGGTACAAGTAAATTAAAAAATGCAGGTGAGAAGAAGTCTGAATTGCTGAAACCTTTAAGCAGTGAAATGTAGAGATAAATCAACTCCATATTCTCCTGTGTGGGGACTCAGGTTCCAGCAATGGTGCATGGAGAGAGAAATTAAATCCTGCTGAAATGAAAAAGAAACCCAAACAAACCACATCCCATCATCCACTTTAACTGTGGGTCAGGCAGAGAAAATCTCTCACTGATTCCAGAACTGACCTAAATCTTCTCTAAATTCAATTTCCTAATTAAAGAGACCAACTTCAGAAAATCCAGCCTGGAAATGAAGATACCTCAGGTGACCACCAGGGGTTTTTGATGATTCTCTGGCAAGCAAAGGGTTGTTTTTGATGTTTTTGATGTTTTTGATGATTCTCTGGCAAGCAAAGGGGTAAATCCAGAGTTGAGCTGCTCCTGTTTGCTGTGAGGAAGAGCCAGCCTCAGGAAAGCTTTGCTGCCTGCCCAGACAGAATTTTTCACTCAACACAACCTCAGGGAGCTGCTGCTCCTCTCCGGCCTGGCTTTGAGAGCTTTGAACCCTCTGCATCCTGAGATTTCAGAGGTCTTTGTTGCACAGCCCATCTCACAGAGCTCCAGCCTGCCTTTCTCCTCTGTTTTATGATGTTTTACCCAGTCTGAATTCTCCTCGGGTTATCGGGTTTTAAATTCACTGGGGATACAAATAATTCTATTCTAATGCACAGCAGCAAAATTTTATCCTAAATCAGCCCAAACCTCCTCAAAGTGCCTCTTTGGTCAGCAGGTGGAAGAGGGAAGAAAATGACTGCAACATCTTGGTCGGGATTGCAGAGCTAATAAAAAACTCCAAACAAAAACCTCCTGTACCATTTCTTTGGCTGGTGATTGGCAGGTTTTAATTCTTAAAAATACAGATAATGAATAGAAACAACAGAATTTATCTTAACCACAGCAATACAGGGATGGATGTTGGATGCCAAATGGAGGATTGTGGATTTTAGTACCAGCCTGATTTTCTGAGGTTCTTTAGGAATTAACCTTTTTTTTAAATAAACTGTTAGCCATAGGAATTTTACTCATTTTGAGTGATGTGTTGGAAAGAAATTGTTTCCCAACACTCCTCAAGGTCACTGCAGGCTGTGGCACCCCAAAGAAATGTCACCTCCAGTCAAAGGGGTCATTGGTGATCAGAGTTTTAAACTCTGCGTTTCTATGGATGGGCTACAGGGAAAATGGGAATTTCAATTTCACCTCCGGGGCTTGACTGATTTTCACTTCAAAAATCAACCAGCAACTGCATTAAAAGCTTTCAACTCTTTGCCCCTCTCACTCCAAACGATCAGTGAGGAATTTAACCACGAGTTTAGCAGGAATCCATGAACACGAGGCCGTCAGCTGGAACAGAAGGGCCAGAGGCACTGGTACACCCCGGTGAATAAACATCCCTGGGAATCAGCAGTGTGTCCTGGCAGATCCATAAACAGGGTCCCTGCAGATCCATAAACAGGGTCCTTGCAGCTCTATAAACAAACAGGGTCCTTGCAGCTCTATAAACAAACAGGGGCCTTGCAGCTCTATAAACAGGGGCCTTGCAGTTCTATAAACAGGGTCCTTGTAGCTCTATATACAGGGGCCTTGCAGCTCTATCAACAAGCAGGGTCCTTGCAGCTCTATAAACAGGGTCCTTGCAGATCCATAAACAGGGGCCTTGCAGCTCTATAAACAGGGTCCTTGCAGTTCTATAAACAAACAGGGTCCTTGCAGCTCTATAAACAAGGTCCTTGCAGTTCTATATACAGGGTCCTTGCAGCTCTATCAACAAACAGGGTCTTTGCAGCTCTATAAACAGGTCCTTGCAGCTCTATATCCAGGGTCCCTGCAGTTCTATAAACAGGGTCCTTGCAGCTCTATAAACAAATGGGGTCCTTGTAGTTCTATCAACAGGGTCCTTGCAGCTCTAACAACAGAGTCCCTGCAGCTCCATAAACAGAGTCCTTGCAGCTCTATAAACAGGGTCTTTGCAACTCTATCAACAGGGTCCTTGCAGCTCTCCAGAGGCACATTCGTGTTCTGCTTGGCCTCAGGGACACCTGAGGTGACACGAGCTGCCCTCCTCAAAGACCTGCACTGCACACCACAGCAGCATTTCCTGAAAACAGCAACAACCTTTGATTTTTATCCTTATTATTTTTATCCTTTTTTTTATCCTTTTTCATCCTTTATTTTTTTATCTTTTATTCCTTTATTCTTCTATCTTTTATTTTTTATCCTTTAATTTTTATCCTTTATTCTTTTATCCTTTATTTTTTATTTTTTTTCCTTTATTTCTATCCTTTATTTTTGTCCTCTATTTTTATCCCTTTATCCTTTATTTTTTACCTTTTATTTTTTACCCTTTATTTTTTATCCTTTATTCTTTTATCCTTTATTTATCATTTTTTAAATCTTTTTTTTATCTTTTATTTTTCTATCCTTTATTTTTTTATCCTTTATTTATCCTTTTTTTAAACCTTTTTTTTAACCCTTTATTTTTTTTCCTTTTTTTTTTTTTTATCCTTTTTTTAATTCTTTCCCTTTTTTTATCCTTTATTTTTCTCCAGCACTTCAGTACCTTCTCCTGGCACAGAGCCAGAGCAGCACTTGTGGAGATTAATTCAAGTTTTTTGAGTGGCTCCATCACACCCGACACCCACATCTCCAACTCCACCAGAGCCCAAAGTGGATCAGGGACAGGAGAAGGAGGAACAAACCACCCTGACATTGCACTGGGTGAATTTAATAAACACCCACAGAGAGGGGGAAAAACACCTTAACACTCAGAAACCTCTGGAAAAGAGAGACGGAGAAGTCGAAGAAGAAATGTAAGATGCAGGATAAATCCCAGAGGTTTCGGCCTTGTCTGAAACATGGACCAGGCTGAAGGAAACTGAACAGAGAAATCCATTTTGGGAACTCCCAGGGAGTTTATTTGCTGTAAATCCCTGTCAGTCAGGCAGGGTTTATCGCCCAGCTGATGGAAAATCAATTTTCCTGCAATGTTTCTCCCTAACCAAGCCCAAGCGCTGCTGCTGCCCTCACTGGGCTTCCCCAACAAATAAACGGAGCAAATCCCATCATTGCTTCTGATCTCACCCACCCAGAGTTTATTTCCCATTCTGGCTCTCAAATTCAGGTGTTCGGATGTTCTGAATTGCTGCATCCACACGGCAAAACCGGGGGCAAAGCAAAGTTCTTTGTACAAATAATTCTCATTTCAGTGATCACTTTGATCCCCAAAACAGGGAATATCAACATTTCTGCAAGTGGGGCCCAGAAAATCAGGTTAGGAATGGGGAAACTGAGGGACACGGTAGTGATGAGCTGCCTGCACACAAGGACTGTGTGACAAGAGCACAGACACATTTTTTTTCCCTCTCCAACCCCTCTATTGCACTGGAGAACTTCAGCACAACAGGAATTCCAATGGAAAATTAATTTCTTCGCTGCAAATCCTGGAGATTCCAACATCATTTCCACCCAGGTACTGACAAAGACAAATCCCTGTGAAAAAGGGTAGCACAGAGTCTATAATTAGCTGTGGCTTTGGTATTTTTTCTTTTCCTGTGAGAGGCAGAAAGACCAAAGTGAAATCACGTTGGCATTTTAATGCCGGCGTTACCCAAATTATTTTTGGCACCCTTCATCACAAGCATTCAAACAGGAGATGCGATTTCGTAGCGACGCCACGGGTTTAGAAAATAAATAACCTGAGGGGGGAAAAGCCACCTCAGCACGGAGAAATGTCACCCAGATAATTCATCCTCACTTTTGGATCTGCGTGGAGAAGCTCAGAATGCATTTTTGGCGCTGCCTTCAGTTGCAGTTCAGCATCAGCACATCCCCAGTGAACTCTCCTGGGCTGGGAGCTTTGTCAGGACTTCATGGGGAGCTGAAAGGTTCCTGCAGCCTCTGATTAACCCATCCTGGCCTCTCTGCCCTCACGGGAGCCTCTGGGGCAGAGCAGTTCCAGGAGCATTCCAAATGAGGTAATTAGGCAAGGAAAGGCCGCTGCTGGCACTAATTAATACAGGAACTGCTACAGCCTGGCTGGAAAATTGGGCAATTAAGGAAACCCTGGGTGGGAAATTTTTTGTCGAGTTCACACTCGGAGTGGCAAATATTTTAACTTTGCTTTTGGTTTTCATAAACTCAGCGTGGGTAACGAGTCAGGAAAGGCTGCTCCGGCCACTGGCACCTTGTCCAAGGTTTGATTCATTTGCTGCTGGAGTCAGAGGGGATTTTTCACTCTGAGTTCAAAGCTCCAATATTAATTTATGTCTGACTGCTGGCACGATTTATTTCCCCTTTCCTCCGTTGTTTTTGGTGCAGGCAAATGCCAAAACTCCTTAAATATAAGATCCTTTCCGTGTTTTCTTTGGTTTGCACTGCAAGAAAAATGTGATAATATCCTTTGGTTTGTTATTGGACATCAGATTTTCACAAAATTTACACCAAAGCTATACCAAATTTATACCAAAGGTATTTTTACCAGGAAAGCAATCCTCTAATGAAGCTGCATTCCCAAATGTCTGAGGTTTGGCCTAACACAACAAAATGATGTTTTTAAGGAAGTTTCTTCCTCCCTATTTCACAGGCTCACACCTCTGCAATGTTTCAATCCTGAGGCAGAACAGAATCCTCAGGGAGGGGTTTGTGCCTCCAATAACAGACCCTGAGAGACACACACTCCATTCAGAATATCTGAAAAGGTCACAACTTCTTTATCAGGAAATTAAGTTAACCCTGAAGCGAGGAGTTTCTGCCTTTTAAAGCTGATATAAAACCTCAACAACTCCCTCAAAGCTCCAGGGATTTCCCTCTCAAGTTTTCCTGTGTGGTCTCACTCTGGCTGCTGCCCCAGAGAAGAGAACTGGCAACTCCAGGCTGTGCCAGAAGGAATTTCCTGATGGCTTTCCTTGGCCTACCACATCCCAAGCTCTAAAAAAACCTCTGCAATTTAATATTTTAATGTCATTCGGATGGAGGAGATGAATTTAATTCTGGAGCTTTGACAGAAAATTGTTGTCTAGAGAGAGAAAACCTGAAAAACGTGGTTGCAGATTTATTTTTTTGTTGACAGAGGTAGAAGAACTCGGTTTATTTTCATTTTTTTTTTCCTTAGGACAAAAAAACGCTTAGGAAACTCCCAAAGCACTTGAAGAACTCCCCAAAAAAATAAGAAATTCAGCTCAGCTTGGCTGATTTGCCCTTTTAGCACTGTCAGACCAGCAGTGTTTAGTGCTAGGAAAAGCTTTAAATGGAAGTTGTGCTCCCCAATCCACATGCAGTGCTCACAGCTGCAGGCACAGAGATTCCTGCTGCTCCTGAAAGGATCAGAGGCACAAATGTGTTGGATTATCCCTTTTCTGACCCAGAGATGGGGCAACCGAGAGGCATTTAAAAGATTTTATTCCATTTTCACTCTCATATGAAGGGTGAGGCAGTACAGATATTATAATTCACACCATCACAATCAGAAGCCAAACTATTTCCTAATTATAATCCATTATAAGCGCTTTTTGGCCTATCAGCTTTTGCCACACAATGCTGTTAATGCCCTAAAGCAAATCATCTAAAATTACCCCTCGTGGGTCCTGCTACAATGCACCTTTCATAGTTCCATTTTCATATTTATGTGTTCCATATATTCACCTTTCACAGTTCTGTTTCTCCAAAATATCTGGTCTGTTGCAAGGCCATCATTTGAAACTTGTTTCTAATTTCTCTCTCACCAATGTCTGTGCTATCCCATGGCTTCTCAGTCTGCACATTTTATCTCAAAGTTTGCACAAAGATCCATCCTATATGAGCCTTCTGTCAGGCTTTAGAATTCCCTACAAATCCATTTCCCACACAAATGGACAGCCTGACACATGGAAAGACCACAAAGGATGCAAATCACCCACAGTCAGAGCATTGGTTTGCAGCTGGAGGTGGGGAACCCAAAGGAGCAGGGAATTCTCCTGGGTGGAGCTGCTGCAACTCAAAACCTTGGATGAAATGAGTTCCTGACAGGATACAGAATTCCTTATCGTGCCTGTTTGACCAAGGGATGCTGGAAAAATCAGCCAGGGATCTCTTGCTGGGAGCATTCTGAATCCAAAATCATTTACACCACCTATTCCAATGGACCAAACTCTCCCTTTTTGCCTCTCCAATCGCTCTTGCCCAAGAATTAAACCCAGCCTATCTGCAGGGATAGCTAATCCAAGGCTGGATGCTGGCTTGTAAATAATAAATCTTGGTGCTAACCCAATATTGCCACGACTCGGATGCAGCTTGTGACAATATTTGTTATTTAAGAGATTATTTGGCTAAAAAAACCCCAAGATGATCAGTTTTGTTGTGTTATGTATAAAAAAACCCCACAAACAAATCCCGCTGAGCCTGTTGTGCAAACACGCTGAATTTCTGAGGATGAAAGGCAAGGCAGGAAAAGGTCATGCCTATTAATTTCAATCCTTGTGCAAACCCAGCACATTCCACACTTCCCTTGTAAGATTTGTGGCATTTGGGTAAATACATTTGTATTCCTTCCATGCTATTTATGGCCTCCATGCTCTGCACTGCTGAGTGCATTGCAAGTGGGATCTTTTGCAATGCTGATGCACCTCAGTTAATTCAAACATGATATTCTCCGTTTATAATTTACTATTATAAATTCAAACATGATATTTTCTGTTTATAATTTATTATTTCCATCACATCAGCTCCCTCTAAGTTGGTGAAATCCTGTGTAATTTGGCAGGTTTGTTGATAGGATTGGACATCTTTACGCTTTCCACTCTGAACTTGTACCTTGACGTCGCAATAATCTGGCAAAATCCTGCGATATTTGAACAATTAAAATGGAATTGGGGATATCTGAGAGGAGCAGGACACCCCCATCCCATTCACAGAGATCTTTGTGATTCCTGTGCAGCCACAGGATGGGGAGAGGAGCTGCTGGCTATGTTCTGCATTTTCAGCCCACAGTGAAAACAGGAAGAAAAAAAATCTTCTTTCATCTCAGGATAAAACCCAGCCCCTGCTAAGCCTCTGTGTGAGTGCAGAGAGAGCCCAGCCCAGGACAGCCTGAGACCATCCATCCAAAGAGCAAAACCAGGCTCAGCTTTCATGTCACTCCCAGGGACAGCAGGGGCACCACAGGAGATTTTCCATCTGCATTTCCTCACTGGTTGTGGCAAGAAATTGTCATTATTGATTAGGAACAGTGGTGGTAACCACACACAGACTTCTGATCTCTAGGATGAAAGAGAGAGAGAGAGAGATTTATTTTTCACCATCCTTTTATAGATGGTTCCAAGAAAGAAACACGACTGGACACTCAGAGCAACGCCCCTTGACCGTTTTTCCAAGTAAATAAGTTAGAAAAACATCACCTGCTAACAGTTTTCCACCTTAGTGGTTTTTCACCTTCCAAGGGTTGTTTTTGATTCCTCCTCACAATTTCTCAGGCCAGTGTGAGAAAGTTACATGACTTGATTTCACACAGACTCAGACTCTGCTGTTGCTGCCTGAGATCTCACAATCCATGAGAAATCAAGGCTGGATGTGAGGATTTGCCTGCAGGGATGGAGGAGTTTGGTGTTTGTGGCAATGAAGGGTTTGGTGTTGGTGGCAATGAAGGGATTTGGTGTTTGTGGCAATGAAGGGTTTGGTGTTTGTGGCAATGAAGGGTTTGGTGTTTGTGGCAATTAAGGGATTTGGTGTTTGTTGGTGGCAATGAAGGGTTTGGTGTTTGTTTGTGGCAATGAAGGGGTTTGGTGTTTGTGGCAATGAAGGGTTTGGTGTTTGTGGCAATGAAGGGTTTGGTGTTTGTGGAATGAAGGGTTTGGTGTTTGTGGCAACAAAGGGATTTGGTGTTTGTGGAATGAAGGGGTTTGGTGTTTGTGGAATGAAGGGGTTTGGTGTTGGTGGCAGTGAAGGGGTTTGGTGTTTGTGGAAATGAAAGGGTTTGGTGTTGGTGGCAATGAAGGGTTTGGTGTTTGTGGAATGAGGGTTGGTGTTGTGGCAATGAAGGGTTTGGTGTTGGTGGCAATGAAGGGTTTGGTGTTTGTGGCAATGAGGGATTTGGTGTTTGTTGGTGGCAATGAAGGGGCTTGGTGTGGCATATGTTTTGGCAATGAGGGTTTGGTGTTTGTGGCAATGAGGGATTTGGTGTTTGTGGCAATGAAGGGGTTTGGTGTTTGTGGCAATGAGGGGTTTGGTGTTTGTGGCAATGAAGGGTTTGGTGTTTGTGGCAATTAAGGGATTTGGTGTTTGTTGGTGGCAATGAAGGGGCTTGGTGTTTGTGGAATGAAGGGATTTGGTGTTTGTGGCAATGAGGGGTTTGGTGTCTGTGGCAATGAAGGGATTTGGTGTTTGTGGAATGAAGCGGTTTGGTGTTTGTGGCAATGAGGGGTTTGGTGTCTGTGGCAATGAAGGGATTTGGTGTTTGTGGAATGAAGGGGTTTGGTGTTGGTGGCAATGAGGGGTTTGGTGTTTGTGGCAATGAGGGGTTTGGTGTTTATGGCAATGAAGGGTTTGGTGTTTGTGGCAATGAAGGGTTTGGTGTTGGTGGCAATGAAGGGTTTGGTGTTGGTGGCAATGAAGGGTTTGGTGTTTGTGACAATGAAGGGTTTGGTGTTGGTGGCAATGAAGGGATTTGGTGTTTGTGGCAATGAAGGGTTTGGTGTTGGTGGCAATGAAGGGGTTTGGTGTTTGTGGCAATGAAGGGTTTGGTGTTTGTTGGTGGCAATGCAGGGGTTTGGTGTTTGTGACAATGAAGGGTTTGGTGTTTGTGGCAATGAAGGGATTTGGTGTTTGTGGCAATGAAGGGTTTGGTGTTTGTGGCAATGAAGGGGTTTGGTGTTTGTGACAATGAAGGGTTTGGTGTTTGTGGCAATGAGGGGTTTGGTGTTTGTGGCGGTGGGAGATGAGGTGAGGGGAGATCCCTGT
Organism: Acrocephalus arundinaceus; assembly: GCA_021534815.1. Classification (NCBI taxonomy): domain Eukaryota; kingdom Metazoa; phylum Chordata; class Aves; order Passeriformes; family Sylviidae; genus Acrocephalus; species Acrocephalus arundinaceus. The sequence continues at coordinate 13,089,486 of JAJEOU010002478.1, read as the reverse complement.
GGGGACTCCTGAGGCTGCAGAGCAGCAGAGTTCAGGGTTTATGTTACATTATTCACGCTGGGATCAGGGACAGCTCCACAGCAAGGCCATGAAGGGAGGAATGTGGGGAGTGGGAACATCGATAATTTGTGAGCTCTGAGGCTCACACTACACGCAGCAAGGTGTGGATTTGTCACCTCAGTGTCCCTGCCCTGTCCCTGCCCATGAGGAAGGGTCTGGTGCCTCAGCAGAGAGGCAGGAGAGACACACTGCACACAGCCAGGCTGGGAGGGACGCGGTGATGAGATTAGGAGGGAATTAGGGATGGTTGTACAACACTAATCCTTTAAGTGGGCATTGATGAGTTGGTGTTCATCAGCTCTGTTTACACCAGCGGGGAGACGCTGATCAGGAGATGCTAATGAGGAAAAACTGCTGGGGAAATGCTGCTGCTGAGGAAATGCTGGTGAGGAAATGCTGGTGAGGAAAGCTGCTGAGGAAATGCTGGTGAGGAAATGCTGGGGAGGAAATGCTGAGGAAATGATGATGAAAAAAAGCTTCTGAGGAAAAGCTGGTGAGAAAAAGCTGGTGAGGAAATGCTGCTGAGAGAAAGGTGATGAGGAAAAGCTGGTGAGGAAATGCTGCTGAAGAAAAGGTGATGAGGAAATGCTGATGAAGAGAAGCTGCTGAGGAAATGCTGTGAGGAAATGCTGCTGAGGAAAAGCTATTAAGGAAAAGCTGCCGAGGAAAAGCTGCTGAGGAGATTTCGCTGAGGAATGTTTTCCTGCTTTGCCTGCATCAGGATTCAATGGTGAGGGCTCTGTCAGCAGCTGGAGGGCTCATCCAGCAGCTGTGGGGCTGTTCCTCTCTGCTGCAGGCAGCGAGGGATGGGTGTCTGTGCTTGGGGAACGCTCTCCTAGCACGGGGAGGAGCGGCTAATGAAGCGCTGAAATGAACATTTAACACTAATTACACAGCTCCCTGACATAACAGCATCAACAGCGATTTGCTGCTCCATCTTCATTTACTAAACACCAAGCCCACGCTCATTAATCAGGGATATGATCCAGGCAGCAGCACAAACAGAGCAATTTTACTGGGGTGAGTGTATCCATCGAGTTCAATGTCATCTGCTCCTGTGATTGCAGGATTGGATACCAGATACACAACCTGACTCCAGCCCTATAAAACACATTCCCTACCTGAAGACAGCCTCCCAAATCAAATCCAGCTTGGTTCTGCTGCAGAAAAATCTCTCTGCATATGGATTCCAATCTGTTTGTGTATTATCTCGATTTATATTGAATTTTTCAGAATGAGCTTGCAACTCTGTACAGGTTCTCAGTTCAGGGCTGGAGGAAAGATTGGAATTGGTGAGGCTGTGAGTGGTTTGGGGTGCACTGTAAATCTAAAGTGTTTATGAATTAAACATTGATGTTTTTACAGTTTTCTGGCTGTCCTGTGAGTGAATCTCAGAGATCAATCAGTTTTCAGAGGTGACTTCCACAACCCCACAGCCACAGCTCAGCTCCATTTCCACAAGCTGTAACCCCATTAATTCATGCCCTACATAACCCTACTCCGTGGTATTTACACCTTGAGCTTGTTCTGGAGCAAATGCACTTGCAGGGAGGTGCAATCCAACAGCTCAGCTGCAGGTGAGGAATTCTGCTGCTGGTGCCCCCTCAAGAACATCAGATTTGTGCCCTAAACACAACTCCCGTGGCTGATGCTGATTAGGAGCTTCAATGGACTGATGGCTGAAGTTTTATTTTCCTGTATTTCAGGCTCTGTGCTGCCCAGGGTGCAGCTCTGAGCTCACAGTCAGGGTCACTCAGCTCTCTGCACACAGCAGGGACACAAAACAAATCCTTTTCCTGCTGCACACCAAGGACAACTTTCAGCCCAACAGCACAAACAAGGGTGGCTGGAGGGAGGAACAAGAAGGATGGGAGCTCCCAGCCTGGAGCTGGGATTGGACAATTCAACCCCAATGTGCAAATGGAGCAAAACTGATAAGAGTTTGTTTGTTGTGACAGGTCAGCCATTTTGTGACCATTTTGTGATCATTTTGGGTCCATTTTGTGACCATTTTGTGCCCATTTTGGGTCCACCTTGGCTGTGGCCCTGGCCAGGCCCTGTCCTGCCCAAGGTATCCCTAAAGGCCTTTCAATAAATCCCTGCTTTATTCTCCAGCTCTGCCCATCTCTGTTCCATCACCTTCCCAAGGCATCAGGGTGAGGCTGGCAGGAGGAATTGTCCCTGTGAGGATCCTGCACTTGCAGCCCTTTGTGGGGGTTTGATTTGTGCCTCCAGCTCAGGCCCAGGCAGTTCCCTGCAGGTTTTGTTCTCCTCTGGGAGAATCTCAGTTCTGCAGCGCCCAGAGCTGGAAATTCCATCAGGAACAGGATCTGGTCCTGGTGTAAACACGGGAATTCCAGAGCCAGGCTGTGGGGAAGGGTGGATGTGAATTCTGGGTGCTCTTTCCAGCCCCAGCCTTTGTGTGAAGATCTCGTTCATGCTGCAGGATTTGCACTGCTCTGGACAGAAATAGGATGTTCATTTTTATGGCACCAAATTTTGGCTCAGGGAGCTATGAAGGACTTGGGGCTCCTGGTGGTTCCTGGTTTGGGAGTTTTTCTCCAGAGCTCTGGGCCTCACCCAAACTGCAAATCATCATCATCATCACTGAGCACATTCTGTCTCCTCCACTTTTCCCTGTTTTTGAGCTGAAGTTTGAGTCCTTCACAGAAGTTTTCTCCCCCTTCCACCTAAAGAAAACACAATTTTTGGGAGCAGAAGATCACAGCCAATTACAGCTTCATCACCGACACTGCAGCTGGGAGGGGAAATCTTCCCCAATATCCAGGCACGGTGTAAAAGGCTTCTGAGACCATTCAATTTCCAGCCAAATAGAGGTGGGAGTTTATAGAGGCACAGGAAAGCTGGGGAAGGTGATAGGAGAAGGAGCCAGACTTTTATTTGCATTATTTCATTCTTGTGCAAAGCCAGCAAAATATAGGATTGACCCCAAGTGAAAGAAGCCTCAGCTGCAAATTCAGGGGAGAGTTTCTTTCTGAAGATGCAGCTTTTACCTGTGGAGAATTTTAGCCCTCTTCACTGTCAGCTCCTTTATTATTAAATCTCTCCCCAAGATTGAACAGTCCTTTCAAAAGAAGAAAATTTTGGTGGTGTTTAAATCAAACTTCAGCTTCATTTGGTGTAGTTGAGAACTTCAGTGACTTCTCACAAGGCCAAACCCTGAAGATTCTTCATTTTTAGGGTGGCTCTGTATTATTGCATGTACAAAAATAAAACAAAAATTGAGAAAATATCAATTTTTCCTCAACTGCAATTAAACCATACCCTGCTAGAAGGAAAATCCAGAAAATGAACATCAAAATCACTTTTCAGGGGCTAAATTCAGGCAAGGTTTTGAGTCTGTATTAAATGTTAGACGTGTGAATATTGATTTTAATTAAACAAATGTGATACAGGAAGAGATCAAGGGCTGGCCATTCCTCAGAGATAAATGAAACTCTTGCTAAAGATAAAGTGCACAATCCATTTTCTCCAGGAATTCCTGCAGCTTGCCAACAAAGGGCCACAGGGATCCTTTGGAAGGAGATGGTTCTGCTGCTCAGCTGGAGCTGAAACACAAAACAAAGGATGTGACAGAGCCTGAGTGATTCCCAAGGCAGGGCCAGACCCACAGAGAAGCAGCAAAAATAAAAAAAGGAAAGGAGAAAAACCCCTGAGAGCTGAAATTCTGCAAAAATAAAATTTAAAAAAAAGTAGAAGATGGCTACAGAAGGTTTAAATAATGTGGGTTTTTGAATCAGCAAGGAGTGGTGCCAGTGAAAAAAAGAAACTCAGAGGGATTTCTTTTTTTTTCCATTCTTTTCCCAGACAATATCTCCTTCTCCAATTCTTGGTGTCTTTAAATAGTTTTCTTTGAAGCTGGGCAAAGCAGACTTGCCATGAACTGCAGCATAGAAATTTGAGGGTTGGTGCTTGAAAATGAAACTTAAGTGGGGTAAAGAGGGAAAAACTTCTATAAAACTGATTATTTTTGATATTCTAAAAAATTATCAATTATAACCACATCTGCCACCAACCTTTCTACCCTTCCTTCCCCTCTTGTCCTCGAAATAAAACTTACTTTTTCATTTACAAATAAATGGGTTTCAAGCAGTTTCTGCTGGATTATGTCTTGAATTCCCACATCTGAGAAATCTGGGCAAATATTCCCACATCAGCTGGAAAAAACTCAAGAGAATTCACCAACACAGTTAAAAAACAACCCCAAAATCAACAGTAAAGCTGCCTTGTCCCAGAGCAGAGTTATGTGAGGCTCAAGAAAGGTTTGGCCATGTATAAAAGAGATTTAAAAAATGCATTTATCCCCAATATTAAATCTGTAAATCTGGTTAGACATGTCTAATCATCATCTATTGGCTTTTTTATGGCAGGAAATTCACCCAGAGATTCCCCTGATGTTCCAGGAAAGCTGGTCCTGGGGCTGTGGCTCCAACTCCCATGGCAAAAATTTCCCCCATAATTGAATTCAAACAATGAATTATTTAAACCCCACCTTATTAAGAGTGGTTTTATCTGCCAGCTTGCTCTTTGGAGGCCCTGTGGGGTGGCTGACCTGTGTGAGAGGGTTTTTGGTTTAGAAAAGATGGTTTTCATTTAGAAAAGACATTTTTCATTGACAAAAGACATTTTTCAGAGCTTTGGAAGGAGCCCTGAGGTTCCATCCGAGCTGGCACGGGCTGAAGGGATGGAGAAATCTTGGAGGGCTTCAGTGGGTGTTGAACTGGAGGAGAAAGCACCTAAAAATACTGCAGCTGGACAAAAGAATCTTTCTTTTTTCTGTTGGAAAAATGGTCTTAAACTGGAACAAATCTCAGCAGGGGTCAAGGTGAAGCTCTTGGCCAAACGTTCAGGGAACAAAAGAGAAACAGAGCTGGTGGAGCAGAGAGCCAGGCCACGGCAAGAGAAATAAAGAATAAAATCTCAGGAACCTGGAGAGATTATGGCAAGAGAAATAAAGGATAAAATCTGAGGGACCTGGAGAAATAATGGCTGAAAAATTCATCAAAAATTCATCAGAACAATCAAGAAACTTTCGCACAGAGAAGTGAAAGGAAACTCTCATCTTCAGAGCAATTGTGGCTCTAAACAGAACTGAGAACATCTGTTAAGTACTGAAGTAACTTTTCTTTTTATTTTCCCATAAAGAAATTATTTGTCATCCCAGAACTGTGTCTGTCTGTAAGAAACCAGGCTGGGAAGATGATCAGTGATATTTCTCATGGAATAGAGGAACAAGGAAAAGGATTCTGATCAATTCAGCCCAACTGCAATATTGAGCCATGTGCCGCACACGTTTTCTAATGGAATGAAAGGGAAAAAAATCCAAATTAGAATTTGATTTCACAGAGTGAGTTTGGGTAACTTAAACTGAGTTATGGGCAGGGTAGGCAGGCACTGATAAAGGACACAAAAGTGGGAATGAGGGAATGAGAGGGAATTTCCCAGTGTGAATTAGCAGCCCCAATGGGGGGTTGATAAACCACTTTTTGTTCTGTTTCCTCAATGCAGCATCTCAACAATTTTCCTCCCAATGACACCGAATTTTGGAGAAACCAACATTTTGAACGTGGAAATGGCATCATATCAAATATTGAGCTCTGCTGGAATTTGAATTGCTCTTTTACTTTTCGATCATTAAATGCAACATTTTAACCCCAAATCCGTACGACTCCACAATTTTGTTCACACACAAGCAGATGGCATTTTAGTATTTTAGTTGCAAATAAATGTGACTTCTCTTCAGGATGTTTCATTTGTAAACATAAAAAGAGGCAGAACATTTTTTTATTTTTTTCTCAGAGCTTTAACTTGAGTTTGGACAGGGTGGAATGAAGAAGGAAAATTTGTGTTTAAATTCTTGTTGGGGTCTGGTTTTGCACTCTCACAGAGCCAGACAATTTCTGTATTTTAATCCAGGAAAAGTTTCACCTCCACTCATTTTCAGGGACTCCATCCCTTCCCTGGGCTCTCTGTTCCAATGTTTAACCACTCCTCAGGGAGGGGATTTTTCCTGATATCCAACCTGAACCTCCCCTGGTGGAACCCGAGGTGGTTTCCCTTTGTTTTGTCCATCAGGATCTGCTCAAATCTGAGGTTTTACCTCTTCCCTTTGAAATCTGGACCAAGAGCTCTCATTGTCCTCCTGAGAGGAGCAGCTGGAGGAAGGAAATTGAATTCCACATCCCCTTTTCAGCCCCTTAATTTGTTTCTGTTCCCTTTTTTCTCTTAGGTCCTTTGATTGAAATCCATTCAAGGTATTCCAGCCCTAAATCCAGGCTCTATTCAGGCTCTAGGTGAACATTAGGCTGAAATAATCAGAGCCACCAACAACAAACAGTTTCTCACTATTTTTCTGCCAATGTGTTATGAATAGATACAAATAATTTCATATAAATACAGACACACCCCCACGTTAACCATGAATGGAGAAGCACTTTCAAAATCCTTCTCCTTTTGAAGAAAGTTTGAGAAAACACCAGGTGTCATTTCACTTTTAGATGATTTTGTGCTGCCAGAGCTCTTTCCTGCCACGCAGCCACATCATTTTTGCAGATGATAGGACAGGCAGCATTTATCACCCCCTCCCCTCCTGAAATCCGAGCCACACAGACCCATCCATCTGCTCACTGAGAGCACCAGGGCTGCATTTATTTTTTTTGGGAACGTTCATCCCATCCCTCAAATTCAGCTTGTCTGGGACAGGATCCTACCAGGGAAAAGAAAAAATGCTGTACTCAGATGGATGGGGAGGGTTTTGCAGTGTGCTTTTCCACAGATGTCATTTTTCATCAGTTAATTGGAGACACTCAGGGCCCGGCGTTCGGATGGGAAAGAACAAGGACAGCAGAACAAAAGGAGGTGACAAACTGCATCGTGTACCAATTAACAAACCTCACCCTACTGCTGCTCTCAGGGGGATGAAAGGCAGGCCGGCTTTGAAATGATTCATTTTGGTGAGGAGAAATGTGGGCCTGATATTTCTGGGTCTGAGAGATTTTAGCCTGCCAGCAGCTGCTACTCTTTCCCAAACTTCTCAGGAACACTTCTTCTCAAAGCAATCCTGGCAAACAACTCTCCTTTCTCAAAACAATCCTGGCAAACAACTCTCCTTTCCCAAAACAACCTTGGTAAACAACTCTTCTTTCTCAAAACAGTTTTCTCCAGGTGGTGTTTTGCTGTTTCTCTGGATTGCTTTGGGAACCAACAGTGCCGATGAAAACAGCCAGACACTCACAGAAAAGAGCCCTGAGAGGGGCTGCAGGGGCTGATTGCAGCTGAGGCAGACCTGACCCTCAATTCCTTGGCGATGCTCTGTGGGAACCTTTGAACCCCTCAGGAAACACCCAGGGCTTGGCCCTGGAAGAATTTACCACAGATTTCCCCCACAGTGCCCTGCCACCCTAAATTATGGTCCATATACGTCCCTAAGTCTGGTGGTTTCTCCTTTCCCTGCCTCCCCAGTGGCTGTGGCAGGAATTCATCCCAGCCTCCTCCTCTCCCCTCTGTGGTCACTGAAGGTCTCCAGCTCTCCACCCTCCAAATTTAGAGGCAGATCTTTCATCTCTGCTGAGAAAGGTTTGAGTGTGAACAGCAAAAGCAAATTTCATGCAGAGATCAGGGGTGTTGTTAAAATTGTCCTCCGGGGCGTTCCTAAATTCTGAAGTGTTTTCTTGGAGGAAATAATGGGCTGCCTAATCATCGTACCAACAGTAATGATAAATATTTGGAGAACACAAGCTCAGAGCAATCAGTCTCTCAGTTCTCTGAACACAGAAAATCACTTTGACAGGGAAATGAATATTTGGGGGATGTTTCATTCTGACTTCTTGTAACCGAATCATTTTGCCCTCCCAGGGGAGAGGAGGTCAAGAAGGAAATCAGAGCTGGGGGAACAGAGTTCAAGCACTGCAAACACTAGAGGCTTCCTCAGAAGCAGTAAAAATGTACAAAAATGATATTATTTTCACTTTCTCTGTAATAATGTGGGCCGTGCTCTCACTGCCAGCCTTTGATAATGGCATCACCAGGCTGAGGTAATATTTGAAATGTTTATGACACAGGGCTTGCCTGAATATGTTGCTTTTCTGTAATTAGGGGTTCTGTTTGACATGGATTAATGCTCATGGAAATGGACTATATTGGATGTTTTGGTAAATATTTCCTTGCCCATTCTCCAGCTATTTTATGCTGTTTTTAATGAAACCATCAAAAATATTTACAAATCTGCTCCTGAAATGGCAGCTTTTGATGTCTTAATTTTCCCATGAAGTATGGTTGGCCTTCATTAGAATTCAGGATTTTAAGACTCTTGGATATTATCCCTCTATATAATTTACATGGAGCTTAAAACCAATAAACAAAACCTTTCCTGTGTGAGGCCACAGAGCTTTGTTTGGCTGGGTTATTTTCAATTTTAATCTGAATATTTCTGCGGGTTGTGCTGAGGTAGAGCTGCAGGGTGAAAGGTGGATTTGACTTCTGCAGAACAGTTTGAGGGAAATTGTAGAAGGAATAATGAAGATTTCACAGTCTGGGAGAGGTTTCATCCCTGATTTTCCTGGTTTGGGTTTGGAGCAGGGATCATTGCCAGGTCACAGAGACAAGGGAGGGGGAGTCACCCCTTGCAGGGCAAACCCTACACTGAAATTTTCCACCTAAAGAGATATTTTCTGATGTGTAGGGATTGAAATTGTTTATTCAACAGGAAATATTTCTCACTGTGTGATTTCCCTTTGAAAATCGGATTAATTCCATGAGAAACCACTGACACTTGTCTGAACATCACCAAAAACGTAGAGAACAAATGACTTTTTCCCTCATGGCTCACAAGGGTGTAAATGAGAGTCTTAAAACCCCAAAACTGAATGAGAAAACCTCAAAAAAATCCCATTGCTTGAGTGCTGAACCATCAAATAACCACTTTGGGAAGGACATGAGGGAGGAAGAGCAGCTCTTTATTGCCTGGGTGAGGTCATTCTTCAGTGAATATTTTCCTCTGTGTTATTTAACCTCCCCGAAATGGCAGCCCAGCTTTCAGCATCGCTCTCCTGACTGGCAGAGGGGAAGCTGAGAGGCAGTGAAATGTTTATTTCTGTCAGCAATAAAGAGAAAGATGTTTGTTTGCACGGCCATAACCCACACAGAGCTCAAAACCCCGTCCTGCAAATATAACTCTCCATTGAAGGGCAGGGGTTGTTCCACCAGTTTCAATTTTAGGGCTGAAAACCAAAACTTGGTGCCATTAATGTTGAGGAATGTGTCTTGGGAACAAGGATAGCAAAATCTGCTGAAATCAACACTAAATTCTTCATAAAGCCAGAAGATATCTGAATTTTTTTTAAAAAGAGACGAAATTCCTTTTGCAGCAGCACATTTTTCCCTCTCCCCAGGTTAACTCAGAGGAGTGCTGGGTTTTCACCCTCTGAGTGCAAACACGCTCAGGAAATGGAATTATTTCCTCAGAGCCCTCAGGTTTGGGAGTGCTGGCACTGAGGTTTCACTCTGATGGAGAATTAACACACACAGCACTTACAGCAATCCCTGGACTGAAAATAAAGAGTTTATTGGGCTTTTTCCCCTCCAGCCATTCTCACTTGTGGCTCTCACCAAGCCTACCTGGTGTGCCCTGCCCAGAGTCCCTGCAGGGATTCAAACAAGGAAACTTTTTTTTCCTCCACTCCACACAGGAAGAAGAAAGAAATGGAGTACATGAAGCTTCACATACTTATTTATATGCATATTTATTCTAATCTCTCTCTGTCTCTAATACATAAATAATGCACTTATTTATATGGATATTTATTCAGATCTTCGGTGAGATTTTTTCATTAGAGGCAGGCTCATCTAAAAAAAAATTCAAATTAAAAAATTCAAATGAAAATGAAAATTAGAAATTAAATTTTAAAATTAAATTTAAAAATTAAATTTTAAAAAAGGAATTAAATTTTAAAATTAAATTTAAAAAAATTAATTTATAAAAAGGAATTAAATTTTAAAATTAAATTTAAAAATTAAATATTAAAAAGGAATAAAATTTAAAAATTAGATTTTAAAAAGGAATTAAATTTTTAATTAAATTTAGAAATTAATTTTTAAAAAGGAATTAAATTTTAAAATTAAATTTAAAATTAATTTTTAAAAAGGAATTAAATTTTATTAAATTTAAAATTAAATATTAAAAAGGAATAAAATTTAAAAATTAGATTAAAAAAGGAATTAAATTTTTAAATTAAATTTAGAAATTAATTTTTTAAAAGGAATTAAATTTTAAAATTAAATTTAAAAATTAAAATTTAAAAAGTAATTAAATTTAAAAATTAGATTTTAAAAAAGGAATTAAATTTTAAAATTAAATTTAATTTTTTTTTAAAAAAAGGATAAAACCCACCCTATAATCTCCTAAGAATTTTTGGTGCCATTACTACTCTGTGAATGTTTCTTGTTGATTTCTTCATCAGCTACAGAAAATATTCCCTCCATTCTACCAAACAGATTGGGAAATCCTCCCAGCGCCAGCTCTGCTGTTCCTTCCAACAATGAAATGTCATTTTTGGCAAGGGAAATTTTGGGTTTTTTGAAAGATAAACGCTCCCAAGGCTGTGGAGCAATGAAGGAGCAAAGGCTGGTTTGGATCCCACTCTCTCCCACTCGAATTAAAAGAGAAGCCAGGTTCCACTATAAATTATTTGCATTTTAACACAGTTCCATCCTTCCCTGCCCCAGAGAGAAAAGGGTGAGGGATCTGGTATGGAAGGGGGAAATACAGCAGAAAAGAGTGAAAAAATTGGATTTTCCCAGGGTGAAACATCACAAACACACTCAGCAACTTCTGAGGCTCGTCCTGCTCATTCCATGGGAGATGGAGAGGGGAAAGACAGAGAAATTAAAGATTTAACAAATTACAGATCTTTCAAAGGTGCTGCTCAAATATTCCAACAGAAAACAATGCAACTCTGAGGAGATAAATCCTGGTCAATTCCCCAGGCTGGGTAATTACACGTGTGGGACTGCAGAACAGAACAGCAAAATTGAGTTTTAATTAAAGACACGAGGCAGATGATGATATTCATTGATATAAATTGATAATTAAATAATGCTGTAATTATGATTAATTGCTTCCCTGACTCTTCTTCTCTATCTGATCATTTTATTGAACTCTTCAGGATTTTTTTTTCCCTTTTAGTCTGTTGTTCATCTTTGAAGCCTTTCTGATGTCGCTGCTTCTCCAGCAAAACTCAGGAGCAAAACTCGTCCTTAATAAAAATCCAACGAAGCAAAATCTAATTAAATTTCACTGGTGCCAACAGCACTAAAATGGAAATGAAATTTCACATTCAAATCACCAATTTAACAAAGCTCACATGCAAAGTGGAACTTGGACACCGAAAATCTTCAGGATATTCCTGGAAGCAGCGAGGAGATGGTGGAATAAATCAAGGGATGGATGAGAGCAGGATAGAAGGAGAAACTGAGACTTGTGGTGTTTTCCCTTTGGAAAAAATAAAAGTTTCTTGTAGTTTTATCAAGGGTTTCTGAAGATTTTAATTCTGGTTTTTGAGAATATTTCTGAATCTTATGAACCTGAAGTTGCTACTTAAACTTCATTTATTTCCATCGAGTTCTCAGGGTGATGTTATCTTTAGAAGACAAAGAGTTGGAATATTTTAAAGACATATATATATATTTATATATATATAATATATTAAAAATATATAAAAATATACGTTTTTATATATATAGTATATATATTTTTTAAATATATAAAGGGCAACCTGAGTTGCTGAGGTAAAAGTTGTTCCCCACTCAGAACCCCCAACAAAAAGAGGAGAACATAAAGGAGGAGAACATTTCTCTGTTTTCTTTATTTCATATTAATGGCTCAGCTCCTTGGTGTGATTATGACACGGAGCTCCTCGCATTTGTTTCTCTAAATAAATTCTAAAACCTGCTGGTAAAAATTACTCTGGGTGCAGGTGGGCTCCTCTGGGGCTTAAACAAAGAGCAAATTGGGGAATTCTTCAGGCTTTTCAAACCCTTTCACTGCATTCATCTGGCTAGGAATGGTATTTAGATGTAGTATGGAAGGGGAAATACAGCAGAATCCCATTTACTCCAAAACCATCCTTTGTATTTAAAAAATGTATTTAAAATGCATTTTAAAATGTATTTAAAATGTACTTTAAATGTATTTTAAAAATGCATTTTAAAAGTGTATTTTAAAAATATATTTTAAAAGTGTATTTTAAAAATGCATTTTAAAATATATTTAAAAATGTATTTTGAAACATTATTTTAAAATTGTGTTTTTAAAATATATTTTAAAGTGTATTTTTAAAGTATATTTAAAAGTGTATTTTCAAAATGCATTTTAAAAATGTATTTAAAAATATATATTTTTAAATGTATTTTAAAATGTATTTTAAAAGTATTTTTTAAAAATGTAATTTAAAAATGTATTTTAAAGTGTATTTAAAAATACATTTTAAAAGTATTTTTTTTAAATGTAATTTAAGAACGTATTTTGAAATGTATTTAAAAATATATTTTTAAAATGTATTTAAAAAATGTCCTGTCTGAGAAAAAGGATTGATCCAGCAAACTGAACAGGACCAGGACTGGCTGTGTTGGCACCTGGGAGTCACTTCCCAAACCCTGTCCCCAATTTCTCAGTGGGTTGCAGCACTTGCTCAGCCATAAAAGCCCAAAGTGATTGAGTGAACCCTCATAAAATGTTCAGACACTGCTGGAAAATGATGTAACATAAACCACCTCGTTAAAAATAAAAAAGGGAATATGTTTTCCTTCTCTGTGTTTCAAAGTTGGTTTTTCCTTTTTATGCAGAGACAAAAGAGTTTGTGAACATTTCAAAGCTGCCTCGGTGCCTTTTCAAAAATACTTTTGCCACCAAGTCCTTCTGAACAGGATTTTTGGGGGCTCTGCAGTTTTTTTGGTTTGTGCAGCACAAATTCTTCCCAGCACAGAGGATCCAGACAGAGCAGATTTCCAGACTGGGTGAGCAGAGGTGAGCAGGGAGACCTGATCTATCAATATTTACATCACTGAGGAGTGGAAAAAAGGAAATTAGAGAGGGTTTTCCTCTTAGTTTCACCAAAAAAAAAAAAAAAAAGGATAAAATAAAAGATAAAAAAGTAACAATCCTGATCTCATTCACAAAGAAATCAGTGATAGTAAAATAAATTTGTTATTCTCAGAAAGCAGCTTATTTATTTTGTCCTTACTAAAGGACAAAAAGCTAAAAGTTTTCTTGCACAGTCAGCCCCTGTGAGGCCCAAAGTTCCCTGCAGGGTGGGTGGAGGATGTGGCTGTGGATCCTCACATGGTGCAGCAGGGGCAGGGATTCTGCCCTCCCCAAAATCCACGGCTCTGCTGGAATTGCAGAGGATCACAAAAGTCAGCTCTCACCTCTGCAGTGCAGCTCAAAGCAGGGTTTAAGTTCTTTGAAAACAATCGAGCCTCTAATCTTAAATACCCTTTAGAAAGTGAAGTGTCTCCTGAGCTGCTGCTTCTCGACAGGAAAATGCTGTGGTCGGATGTGGGAAAGCAAAAGGAATTTTATTTTATTTATTTAGAATTTTATTTTCCAGCCTGGCTCATCCTCTCTCTTCTGAGAGCAGCTGGCACAGCTGAGGTGGGACAACACAATAAAAATGAAGCCAAGATCTGGCACCTCCAGTTGTGTTTAAACCCCACAATTTGTCCTTATTTAAATGTTTAAATGTGACCTGCCTGTCCCCAGAGGCCACCTCTGAGTGCTCAGCCCCATGTGATGACAGCAACTCCCCTTAAACCTTTTAACCAGCAAAAGAATTAATTGGTAATTCTGTTTCTAGAAGCTTTTCCATCAAAATGTTTCCCCTCGCTGAATAACTCCCCAGCCTCTCCAGCTCACGTTTAAATAAGCATTAATGACTGTGAAGAAATCAGAAATGTTTTGCTGAGGGGCAGCCAAAGCAATATTGAGAGAGCTCAGGATTGTTGCAGGGGGCTGAAGGGTCAGAACTCAGGACATCCCTCTGGCTGCCCTGGGTGGTCCCAGACCCTGGCACGAAGTCAAAAATACCAAAGTGCCTTCGATTTTAGCCCATGGGAGCAGTTACCAACCTTGTATGAAGAGTTACCACAAGAGTTTGATTAGAGTGATAATTAGCTTATCATGGGGTGTAGATGTAGAATTTTGGGTTTAAAGGGGGTTCAAGGAGGTAAGATGGAGGAATCTGGGTGTGCCCCCATCCTTCTCCTTCTTCTTCTTGCCCTCCATCTCCTGCTGTGGTGGTGGCACTTTTGGGTTGGTTTAGCACAGCAGTGCAGTGTCTAACACAGGTGATGGGTGTTGGTATCTCACTATAAACACAGAGCACAGAATATTTGGTATAAAAGTTCAGACTGCCCTCGGGTGGTCAGTCAGGGATGAGCAGCACTGCAGCAGCACCCAAGGCTGAGAACAAAATGTACCAGATCAGAAACAATAAACAACCCTGAGAACCTGAACTGACTCATCCCAACTTCTTCTTCAGGCACGGAGCTTGGGACAAGGACTTTTAACAAACATCTCGGGGGTTATCAGCCCCAAGAACTGAGATTAAAGCAGCCTTTAAAGATCCTAAGTTCACAAATTAAAGAAGTTCGATACATTCGATCATTCAGGAAATTATACTGACACCTTTAATGCCATTTTTCTGCTGTCTCAGTAGCAACATTTCTCTTACATTACAGATATATCCATGGGCAAAGGGGGAGATGGCAGATTTTACCCATTTTATACAAAATATCAATGCTCCCATCTGAAATAAACTCTTAGGACAAGTAACCTCTTTATAACATCATGCAAACTATGATCTGCAGTTCCAGGCAGCTTAGATATACACATATTTATATACAGACATTTGGGGGTACAGCAGTGACACATTTAATTGGGCATCATAACTGTCAGATCTTTCAGCAACGTGAATCATTCACCTTCTTGCCAGGTCCTTCCACTTTTCCCCCAGCTGTAGTGGTCAGCACAGGAATAAAACTGTGAGTAAAAAATCACCTCCTATCCTCCTGAAACAGCCCAAAAATTCCTGTGTGGTGGGTGAGGAAAAATCAGGAATTTGGGCACAAAGCTGAGCCACCAATTCCCTGCTATTTTTACCAGGAGCCTGATATTCCCTGATGTTTTTACCAACCAGGCATGGATTAGATTTCCAATCAGTGAAATACCAACAGGACACACTGCACTTGGCCAGCAAGGGAAGGAATTGGAAACAGATCCCAAAAGCAGCAAATCCCAGCCCAGGCTTTTAGGGAAGCTCCCAGGTTGCTGCAGACGCTTCCACCCACAAACAATTTCAAGTACACAGAGATTTTTAATTCAGAACCACATCCTTCATGAAATGCAAGGCACAAAGATCCATCAATTCAGCGAATTTGGGGCATGAGGGATGAAGGTTTTGTCAGCAGCTGATGTGAAAATCATTTTATTGAATGTTCAATCTGATGGCACTGGAGTTGGATGCTGATGGCAGAACCTAAAGCAGAGTTTCATCCAAAATCCTTTGGAATCAATGTGATCCTTCACACCAGCTTCAGTGAGGCCAGGATTTCTGTCTAAATTTTATTTTTAAATAAAATGCATAGGTTATTTCTAGATCTGATTACCTCCAGACTAACTCATGGCAGTTTTTCTGGGAATCCCAAATGCTTCCATTTTGCATATAATAATTATATCCAATAAAAAAATAGTATGAAGCGACTCCCAAAATCCAAAGGTGAAAAATTCAGCTAACGTATGTTCATCTTTATTATGGAACAATGAGATAATAAATAAGTTTATGAATTCATATGACCTGTACAAAAAGCTGGGAAACTTCTGTACCAAGTTAGGTACAGAAGTCATTTGGATTTCATATTTGTTAAACAAATGATTTAAAACTTTACACACCTGTGGAGTTAAGGCAAAACCAGATAAGACCTTTAACACAACAGAAGGGTTGGAAAATACACAGAAATACAAACAAGGGGGATCTCATCTCCAGCTGCCAAAGGAAGGAATCCCTCAGGGGTTGAATAACGCAGTAATTGTCAATCAAGTTAATTAAAATTGAAGAACAAGTGTGAGGTGTCATGCAGGGCAAAGTTGTGAATGACCACTTTAACCCTGACTGGTTATAATTTGTTTTTCCTTTTAGGAATCAGCACGTGGAAAAGAGGAACCCCTTCCCTATCCCACCAAAGCACACCCCTAACCCTCACACCGACGTGAGCTGACCCGGCTGGGACTGAGCTGAAATATTTGGGTGAACCACCCAACACACAGAGCAGAGCTCAGCTCAGCCCCTCAGCAATAAAATCACCTCTCTAAGACAATGGAACAGACCCTGGCAGGGCCCAGGACAGAAACACGACCAATATATCAACGCACAGTTCTTTGGCAGCAACGCACTGACTCCTGCTTGAGGTCTGAACTCAGACTCTCCCACGTGAAAGACTTGGTGCCAGTCTGTTCACAGGTAAAGAAAATCCACTTCTTCCATGATTCCAGTAAGTCCAGGGAATGGAATTGGGATAAATCTTGCAGGCAGCCTCAGGCTGTAACCTTAAGGATTGATATTTATTGCCTGCTTTAGTCTCAGTCCAAAGATGTCGTGTGTGAGCACACAGAATTCTGTGGAGCTTCTGAGTGGTTCAGCTGGGGCCAAAATCCGTGGAGAGAATCCAAAAAACCACCCATGAGAAAGCAATGAGGAGCCATGCCGTGGGTTAGCACAGCTTGGCTTTCAGTTCAGGAGGAAACACAAACCATCACTCCCAGGGTGACAAAATGATCTCCGTGTGGTAGGGGCGAGGACGAGCCCGCGCCTGGATGAACGCCGCGGGGAAAATTGACTTTACAGGGGGAAAACCAGGAAGCCAGAGAATGTGGAGTACTGCCAGCCACCCACCAGGTTTCCCTTCTCCAGCTTCAGGTAAACCTTGTCCTCCTTGTCCAGGTACAGCAGGACCCCGTTGGTGGCGGCTTCACGGGTGACGTCCTTGTCCCCGGCGAAGGCAGAGATCACTGGCTTCCCGTTCAGCATCAAATTCACCTGCAAGAGAAGCTCTAATTAATGCAAAACATTGACAGCTACCCCTGAATATTGACCACAGTGCAATCTTCAGTGGTTTTGGGGTTGTTTAAGCTAATAATGACGTTTATTTGGCACAAGCACGTGGGTGTTCGTGAGCTGGACCTGCAGCTGAGCGAGGCATCACCTCAGTTGGTATCACTTTGCTTATCTCAAAGGTTCTTTAGTCACACAGGAGACTTTATTTATTTATTTATTTATTTTCCAAAGAAATTTGGGCACCCAGAGGTGTCACACGAGGTGTCAGAAGCACCACAGTGGGATGGGAGTTTACACCTCACTGGGAGCAAAAGTGTGTCCCTCTCAGTACTGATGGCAGCTTAGTTCTGGAGTTCAGAGCAGATTTTCAGCTTTATAAACTGACTCCATTTTTTTCTATAAAACCCTTGTGCAAGCCAGCACAGCGTGGGCTCTGAAAGCAGCAACTCCAAATAAAGATGGGCAAGGCCTGGGGGAATGGGCAGAGCCAGACATTTCTCATTTCCCCCATACCAGCTTTGCTGTTCCTCCTTTCCCAGCAGCTCCAATGCAGCCACAGGGGGTGAATTATGGGATGCTCACTCACTGTGCTGGCCTTGCATGTGGTCCCGTTAATTTTAATGGGAGCCAGCACAGGATAAATTTGTGCTCAGCAGAAGCCAGGGCAGCAGAGGCTGGGATTTATTTGGGATTCACCTCTCTGGGAAATCCACATCATCAGGGGGTCTCCAGGGGGCCAATTGCAGTTTAATGATATTTAATGGCTCTAACAGATGTTGTGGGGGCAGAGGAACATCACTGTGGGTGATTTAGTGGGGCTGGATGTGGCTGGGACTCAAACCAGTCTGATCCTCTTCAGTGGTTTGTGCTTCTCCTCCCCATTTGCCTCAGGGCATCAAGGCTTCACTCACTGCTTGGCTTGGGTTCCTCACTCTCTCTGTTCCATCAGGTTCCCCTGGAATCATCTGACAGGAATTTAATCCCACTGGGATGGTCTCACACTGACTCTTCCAAAAGGGAGCCAAGCAAACCCATCCAGCCCTTCAGAATCTCCCATCCAGGAAAGGTTTGGGGCCATGCCACAGGTTGGAACAATCCCTGCCATGAGCCCCAAACTCTGAGCTCCTGGTTTGTGGAATGCCAGAGTCTGAGCTGGACTTCCACAACCCAAGGCTTGGCATCTTTCTTGGTAATTTTAGATGCACTGAAGTGGCTGACACGCAGCTATTCAACCTTCAGCATTCAAGAGAGTAAAAAGAACAATTTTTGAGCACATTAAACAGATTAAAAGCTCATTATAGAGATTTTCATGAGGTTAATGTTTCGTTTTGTCATTGACCTGGTTGGAATTAGGATTTTGCACTGTGAACTGGAGGGGAATTTCAGCAGAGAGGGGAGTGTGGCTTTCACCAGCTCTGCCTCTCCCAGGAGCTTCACCAGCAGCCCAGAGCGGCCACAGAGAAATGTCTGAAATGTCCTCCTGCAGAAATCCACCTCAGCCCAGCCTGGCAGGCTCAAAAACACATCCAGGAGCAGGTGAGAGCCAGGAAAAGCATCAGACACCTCAGTGAGCCTGGAGGTCCCACAGGGGAAACCAGGGAAGCCACAGATGTTCCTCCAGCCCTGCAGAGCCAGGAGGAGCCACAGGAACAGCGTGACCTGGCAGGGAGATGAAGGAATTCCATCAAGGAATTTGCTCTTGGCTCAGCAAGGGGATGTTCAGGAATTTAAAGGCTTTTTTATTTTTTCCCTGTTGTGTTTAATTAGGCAGCTCTGTTGTTATTGAGCTACAGAGGAAGTGCAGAATTACTCTTTTCTCTAATATATCACACACCTTTTTATAGATTGTATGATTAAAAAAGAAGTTTAAATTGCTGTAAATGTTTCCTAGAAGACATTGCCATAGGGATATAACCAACCTCAGTCCTCAGCACACTGAGGGCATAACCAATACCTGGCACCTGATGCCAGGGCAAAATTGTTCTAAAAACACCCAAATCTGGTACCCAGAACTCCTGTGTTCCACAGAGGGAGTTTAATCTGTAGCAAAGCTCTTCAGCAGCACTTAAGTGAAATTCTCTTTTACTCGTGGCTCATTCATTCTGCTGAATGCTTTATGTCACCCCAGATATCCATGGCATGGAGGTGAAGTTGTGGTGATTTATCTGATTTATCTGCATTATTCCTGCTCATTTGAAATTGATGCACAGGTTGCTGTAAATGAAGCTCTTTTTCCTTAAAATCATATTAAGTGCTCCCTTGGTCAGTCAATATTCTGTCCTAAATGAACAATTTAAATAAATATTTTAATAATCGTGCTCATCAACATACCTGAATTGTTTGGCTCTGGTAGACTTTAATGACGTGGAAATTGAAACTGTAAATTCCTTCCGTGGTGCTACAAAGACAGACTCCAACGTGAAAAAATTGCCCACATTTACAAGGATCTACAAACAGAAAAACGTGGCATGGGGATCAGTGCAGGTAGTGAGTGCTAAAGAAAAATACAAATTATTGACTTTAGAAACCATTCACCTGTGGAAAAATTTTAATCTACATCTAAGCTGGTTTATTCATTTTCTCCCAAATAACTCATAAAATGGCTATTTAGTTGTATTTATTGGACAACTTTACTACAAATTAACTAAGATGGGAATTATCTCTCACTTTGCTCCTATATCAAACCCTCAAGTCCTGTCTTCCACATACATGTTTTTCAAAAGGCATTTTTGCTCAGCATTCCCCCAAAATGACACAAAACCACCAATTCTGGGAACAGCACACGGCTTTGGGCTGGAAAGCAGAGATGAAAACACCAATTCTGAATGGAAAGTGGCTTTGGGCTGGAAAGCAGAGATGGAAACACCAATTCTGGCTGGAAAGTGGCTTTGGGCTGGAAAGCAGAGATGAAAACACCAATTCTGAATGGAAGTGGCTTTTGGCTGGAAAACAGTGAGATAAGAACACCAATTCTGAATGTAAAAGTGGCTTTGGGCTGAGGAGCAATGAGATGAAAACACCATTTCTGGCTGGAAAGTGGCTTTGGGCTGAGAAGCAATGAGATGAAAATACCAATTCTGAATGAAAGTGACTTTTGGCTGGAAAACAATGAGATGGAAACACCAATTCTGAATGAAAAAGTGGCTTTGGGCTGAGAAGCAATGAGATGAAAACACCATTTCTGGCTGGAAAGTGACTTTTGGCTGGAAAGCAATGAGATGAAAACACCAATTCTGAATGAAAGTGGCTTTGGGCTGAGAGCAGTGGCCAAGGCACCGCTGCCTTCCCAAAGAAGCAGGTGTGAGCAAGGACTGCAGGAACAGCACGAGTGGTTCCCAGTCCACAGCCAGGCTGTGGTATTGGAGTCCCTGGCACATCCCAGCAAAACCTGGGAGCCTTCAGCTGTTTTTACGGGCATTAATAATAATAATTTGGGTTAATTAAACAGAGGGGAACGTACGAGGTGAGTGCATCACCCATGTGCTACACCCCCTCTGTAATGACTGCATTCTGCTCTCTTTCCACCTAATTATCTTTATTTCTAATTGATATTTGCAGGCTCCTCTGTGCCAGGCACAGCCCTGGGAAGGCTCTGGGACTGTCGGTGGAGTTTGGGGTCACTGGCAGTGCCAGCAGGAAGGTTTGTGGCACTTCTGGCTCCAGCTGTCACCACAGGTTGCTGCTGGCCACAGCGGGGTGCAGGAACAGAAGAACCATCGATGTCAGGGACTTTGGACTCGCCCCAGGACGGGAGCTGGGATTAAAACGTGTGCTGATATTAATTAATATTGGTGCTGAGCTGGACCGTGAATTGTGCCGGGGAACTGAAACCCTTTTCCCTCAGAATTCTCTCTTCTTCCCCTCTCAAAAGCTGCACAAACTCTAAACCCCACACAGGGATCTGCACCTGAGCTCTCCCTGTCCCCATCGATGTCACCCCGCGGGTCCCACCGAGCGCTGCTGCTGCCCCGGCACTTCCCGGGCTCCCTCCCCGCCTCTCCCCGAGGGTGCAAACCCGGGGGGAGCCCCTGCATCCCCCAGGCTCGGCTGGCGCTGCCCTGCCCCTCCCGGATTTTTCCTCCGGGCTGCAGGGAAGGGCTGGAGCGGCACCTGTTGATATCAGGTTGTGCGGGGGATGCGCGGGGAGCCCGCGGCGCTCACCTGGTCGAAGTAGATGATGCGCGTCTTGTTGCTCATCTCCGAGGGCTCGTGGTTGGTGCTCCGCACGGCCGAGAAAGCCACCTTGGAGTTGGCCGCCCGCACGGAGATGCCCAGCGGCGAGGAGGACGAGCCCTTGGGCGAGTCGGGGGCCGGGTTGGAGTCGCACACCACCAGGCACTTGCCCTCCAGCACGATGGGCTCCGTGTCGTTCTGCGCCGCGGCCACGCGGCCGCCCAGCGCCAGGGCCAGCAGCAGCAGCCGCCAGCCCATGGTCCGCACCCGCGGCCGCTCCGCGCCCCGCTCCGGCCACCGGAGCAGGTACCTCCGGCCCCTCCCGGATATCGGACACTTTTCCTCCAGAAAATGATACGGATTGTGGTGTGTGAGGAGAGTTCTCAGCCGCGAGTCTTGGATTTCAGATTTCCAGGGGTGGAGGGACCGGACTGAGCTCACGGAGTCCGAATTCACCGCTGAGATTTGGGTAAAAGTCGCATCCAAATGCGGAATGGAATTGAGCTCTCCTGCCCGAGCTCTGCTCTGCTCGCCTCCTCCTCCCACCGCCACCACTTTGTGCCGTCTCCTTTTTTTTTTTCTTTCTTTCTTTGTTGCTTCCTTTCTTTCTTTCTGTCCCCGGCTCCTCCGGCGAGCTCTTTAAATCACGCCGCGAAAATCCGCCCAGCGAAATCCACGCTGTCCAGAACGCTCTTTCCTCCCCTCTCTGCACATCCAAAAAAAGAGCGTGAGAGAAAGGGAGGTGGGGAGAAAAAAAAAAAAACCCTCAGGTGAATTATTGCTGAGAGAGAGGAATAAATCCGTTTGGCGCTGCCATGACTGCCGGCGATTGGAGCTGGAGATCCGGGATGCTCGGAGCGGAGAGCGGAGAGCGGGAGCTTCCCCCGGAGCTGCGGGAGCTTCCCCGGGAGCTGCGGGAGCTTCCCCGGGAGCTGCGGGAGCTTCCCCGGGAGCTGCGGGAGCTTCCCCGGAGCTGCCAGATGCTGCGATAGCAGCGGCAGGAGTTGCACACTCCCCTCCTCTCTCTCTCTGTCTGTGTCTCTCTCTCCCCGTCACAAACCCCCCCTCCCCGCCACTGTGTCACACGAACCTGCCCAGCTCTCACCTAGCGCGGTTTCATCCCCAAAATCCCTCCCCTCGGAACAGCCCTCTGCTCGCACACGCTCCCGTCCTCCCCGGCAACTTCGGGAGCGCCTGCAAAGCCCGAGGGAAAGCGCCGGAGCATCGCGGCACCCCCGAATTCAGGAGGAGGAGGATGGGGAAGAGCCGCAGCCCCTCTGAAAGGCAGCACTGGAGTGTCCCAGGAGCTCCCGAGCAGGTGTTGGCGGATGGGATTGGGGCAGGACACCCGGAGCCCCGCAGGAGGGAAAAGCTTTCCTGAAATCACCCCTGAGCTCCTGACAGGGACCAGCTCTCCTGAAATCATCCCTGAGCTCCCTGGCAGGGAACAGCTTTCCTGAAATCATCCCTGAGCTCTCGGGCAGGGAACAGCTTCCCTGAAATCATCCCTGAGTGCCCCGGCAGGGAGCAGCTTCCCTGGAGTCACCGCTGAGTGCCCCGGCAGGGAACAGCTTTCCTGGAATCACCCCTGAGTGCCCCGCGGGAGGGAACAGCTTCCCTGGAATCATCCCTGATCTCATGGGCAGGGAACAGCTTCCCTGAAATCACCCCTGAGCTCCCTGGCAGGGAACAGCTCTCCTGAAATCACCCCTGAGCTCCCTGACAGGGAACAGCTCTCCTGAAATCACCCCTGAGCTCCCAGGCAGGTTTGTCCCGCTGGCACTTGGAGGGTTAACGTGGCCAGGTGCCACCTCTGGGTGTTTGTGCTGTGATTTCACGCCTCTGTCTGTGATTAATTTATTCCCGTGGTGTGTGGTGCAAGGATTGGGAGGCTGAGCAGGTACCTCAGCTTAGCTGTCCCATGAATTTCGAGATTATTTAAAAAATGAGTGGTTTGGTGGTGGCTCCAGACAAGACCTTTCCTGCATCCCCTGGTCTGAAATAATATCCTGGTGAAACCTGAACTCCCTCCAGGGCCTGGCAGAAATGGCTCGGTGCTCCCAGAACAGAATTGGCTGCACAGATTTCCATCCAAACCTAAAAAGCACCAATGGTTTGTAAGAAATTGAAAAAATTATTTTAGACAGATGCCTTTCAATACAGCAATTTTTTGTGCTTTTAAGAGCTTTGCAACAAATACGTCCTGGGCCAACCATTAACCAGCAGCAGCCTCTGTGCCCTGCTTGGCCAAGGCATCTCTGGGTGCAGACAGAAGAAATTAAAGAAGTGACCGGAAATTAAGAGGAGGAATAAAAAGCACCAAAATCCACCCTCACACCAAAGCTTTCTGTAGGTAAATGTGAGCTGGGACTGGTTTCCAGCTGAGGTGGAGAACTGAGGGTGAAGCATTAATTCTGCAGAACTCTTTGAGGAGCCATAAAGCAGCCAAAATTCTTCTTAGCAAGCATCAAACTCCCTAAAACTCCCTAGAAGACCAGGCTCAGATTTTAAGGAATCCCATTGATCAGGCAAGAGGCAAAAATATCTCTGTTTTCTAGGAATGCATCAATATCCTCCTGCTCCGTGAGCACAACAAAGATGGATGGGAGGGTCTGGCTGGGAAGCAGCATTCCCTGTAAGGAAAGGAAACACTAAATCAAACAAACTCCTGCAGCTTTGTGCCTCTTGCAGGACTTGGATCTGCAGATTAAAACATTCATCCTGTGCACAGGAATATCTGTTGGAGGACTCCAGCAAAACAAAGCTGTGGGGGAAAATATTTTGTAAATATTTTAATTATTTTGTAAATATTTTAATTATTTTGTAAATATTCCAAATATTTTGTAAATATTTAAAATAGTTTGTAAATATTTTAATTATTTTGTAAATATTTAAATTATTTTGTAAATATTTAAAATATTTTGTAAATATTTCAAATATTTTGTAACTATTTTTATTATTTTGTAAATATTTCGAATATTTTGTAAATGTTTTAATTATTTTGTAAATATTTCAAATATTTTGTAAATATTTAATTATTTTGTAAATATTTCAAATCTTTTGTAACTATTTTAATTATTTTGTAAATATTTTAATTATTTTGTAACTATTTTAATTATTTTTAAATATTTTAATTATTTTGTAAATATTTCAAATCTTTTGTAAATATTTTAATAATATAATAAATGCAAAGGTATGAAGAGTTCCACACTGTTTCAACATCTCCTGCTTCAAACCTCTTCTGTCCCTGAAGCTGCTGAGGAGCCTTTGAACACTGCACAAGTAACAGCAAATATAATTCCATGTGCACACAAATATCAATTGGAACTTGAAACTGTTGATGATTTAGAGGGATCAATCATTTGTCAGAGATTAAAATCTTGACAATGATTTTAGAAGCTTGGGTTTGATTTTGGTTTGTTGTGGACAATGACACTGACTGTCTCTATAGATATTATTCCCAATGTCCCATCTGACAGTTTGAATCCATTCCCTGTGTCCTGTCCCTCCATCCCTTGTCCAAACTCTCTCTCCATCTTTCCTGCAGCTCCTTCAGGCCCTGTAAGGTCACCCCAAAGCTTCTCCTCTCCAGGTGAACAATCCCAGCTCTCCCAGCAGAGCTGCTCCATCCTCTGCCCATCCTGGAGCTCCTCTGGGCTCTCTGCAGCACCTCCAGGTCCTGCCCGTGCTGGGATGATTTTCACTGGACTAAAATGAGCTGGAATTTGGCCAGGGGACCTCACACCTGGACCAGTGCAGAGCTGGGACGTGACCAACAACTTTCTCCACCTGCTGCTCTGTGGGCTCGATATTCTGAGCCTGAGGGAATTTCAGCTGGTTAACCACTGCCAGCTCCTTTCCCAAGGGAAAGCTGCCAACAGTTTCTCTGCCCAAACATCTTTCTCCTTTTTTCCAGAACATGTTGAGTACACAGTGCTCTTTCTCAGAACAATCTCTCCCCAGGTGCTGTTTCCTATTGCTTAACCAATGGAGAGAGGTCTCAGTCCTATGCACCAATAATACACCAATAATACTGTAATAGAAACTGAGGAAATTGTAAATAAAGCCTTCTTTCTCTTCCAATAACTCTGTGGAGTCAATTTATTTTGTGTCCTACGACGACACTGCTCAGGGCAGTATAAATAATAATATATATTTATATTTTATTTATAGCCCCTATATATAAAATATATATATATAATTATATATATATAATTATATATATATATAATATACATATTATTTTTAATATATTTATATATAAATATATATAAATATATAAACTATATATATTTATATACTATATATTTTTATATATTATATATAAATATATATATTATATATTATATATTATATATATTTTATATATATTATATTTATTATATATATATATTTTTATATATTTTTTATATATTATTTATATATTTATATATATATTATTTATAGCCCCTGCTCAGGGCTATAAATAATAAAATATATATATTATATAATATATAATATAATATAATAATATAATATAAGATTTATAATATAATATTTATAATATAAATATTTTTTTATATATATATATATATAATTTTTTATATTATATATATATATGTATTATTTATATATATATATATAACCCACAAATCTACACCTAAGGAAGCAGCCTGGAGAGTCCCTATCACCAACATCCCTGATCCACATCAGAAAACACCTCCTCCTTTTTTCCCCACCCAAACAGAAGGCAGAGAGCTCCAAGGTTCTGTGGAATAATCCTGGTTTGGGTGGCTGAGCTGGGCTTAAATTGCTGAGCAAAACGAGGGAGGTTTGCAGGGGAGCTGAGTGGAAAAGTGGAGTTTGCATTTAATTCGTAAGCAGCGAGGTTAATGACTGCTCTTATTTCATCTGACAAAGAATTTCTCAGTATTGATCCAGCTCCCTCTAACAGGGATTTTGTGTTTCTTCCTTTGAAGTAAAAATGAGCAGAATAAACAGCAACAGCACACAACAATGGAAATTCAGTTGGATTAAGCTCACAGCTTCTTTCCCTTTCTGGACACACACAGTGAAAGCCTAAAGCTGCCTCCCGTTGGAAGAATTTTGCTGTTTCACAGGAGACTTCCAGCACTGAGGCAGCTTCTGACAGAGGGAAGAGCCACAGGGAGAATCAGCATCAAACCACGTTTGCATTTACATTTCCTCTTACTCCTCGCCTTGTAAACCTGCATTAAACACAACTCCTGTATCAATATTGCATGAAACCTCCCAAATCTCCTCGGAAACAGAACATCTCCCTCTGTATAATTAGTCTTTTGCCTCACAAAAGGGAGGAATAATCTGCCTCAGACTTCCTCTCACCATTTTTGAGCTTTGTGCTTGGAGACCTCTGGAATTTTTCTAACTCTCAGTACCAGAGCCCTCCTTCCTCTCCAGCCTTTCTTCTTCTGCCTGATTATATTTTCCCTTCTGTCAGGCTGAGCTTTGTGTTTGCTGAGCGTGGAGAGGTTTCTGCAGGGAGCTGAGCACCCCCAGCCCCCCCAGGATCTCCCACCCTGACCAGGAGGTCTGGGATGAGGGGACCAGGGGGGTCCCATCCCAGAACACTGATGGCAATCCCCATGGGATTAGCTCTTTTTCTGACCCAGAGCTGAGGCTCCTCAGAGGTGTTTTAAAGATTTTTATTCATTTTCAGTCTCATGAGAAGGGTGAGATGGTGCAGATGTTACAATTCACGCCACCACAATCAGAACCCAAACTATTTCCTCATTATAATCTATTATAAGCATTTCTTGGCCTATTAGCTTTGCCACACAATGCTGTTGATGCCCTAAAGCAAATCATCTAAAATCACCCATTGTGGGTCCTGTTACAATGCACCTTTCATAATTCTATTTTCATATTTATATGTTCCATATATTCATCTTTCACAGTTCTATTTCTCTAAAACATCTGGTCCATTTGCAAGGTCATCCTTTGAAGGTTGTTTCCAGTTCCATTTCTCTCTCAGCAATGTCTGTGCTATCCCACGGCCTCTCTCAGTCACCATTTCTTATCTCAGAGTTTGCACAGGGATGCACAAAGCTGTAGGAATGCACCCCACACCTGAACAGGTGTTTCCACATATGGAAAGGTGTATTTGGAATATGTATATGGAAACCCCTTATAAGGTGAAGGATCCAGAAACTTCCATGTTCTTTTCCCAGCAATGGGCCAGGTGCTGAGCAGAGATACTGGGTGGACACCTGGACCTCAAAACCTGCAACCAATTTCATTGGGCAAGGTGCCAAAAAGCCCATCTGGGATGTTTTGGGAAGGGTGACCTGGAACAGAGACTGGGCAGAGCTGGAGAATAAAGCAGGGATTTATTGAAAGGCCTTTAGGGACACCTTGGACAGGACAGGGCCTGGCCAGGGCTGCACCCAAGGTGGGCCCAAAATGGGCACAAAATGGAAAAAAAATGGACCCCAAATGGTCACAAAATGGCTGACTGGTCACGAGGTCTCACACTTTGATCAGTTTTGCTCCATTTGCACATTGGGGTTGAATTGTCCAATCCCAGCTCCAGGCTGGGAGCTCCCATCCTTCTTGTTCCTCCCTCCAGCCACCCTTGTTTGTGCTGTTGGGCTGAAAGTTGTCCTTGGTGTGCAGCAGGACAAGGATTTGTTTTGTGTCCCTGCTGTGTGCAGAGAGCTGAGTGACCCTGACTGTGAGCTCAGAGCTGCACCCTGGGCACCACAGAGCCTTAAATACATGAAAATAAAACTTCAGGCATCACCTGGACCATGCAGCACTTAAAAGCCTGCCCAGAGGTACTCAGTTGCTTTTTTGGACTGCCTTAGCAGTGCAAGAGATTTCTCTACACTGTGTTCAACTTATATTTCCTTTTTTATTATTATTTTTATTTTTGTCGTTATTAAAACCTTTTCTTTTAACAAAGTGTGTCCAAAGAAGTTGTTTTGTTATTATTAAACCACTCTGAGAAGCTGCAGGTCAACCCTCAGCCTTGATACATCAAGATTTTATCACAAGACCACGCAAGCCTTCTGTCAGCCTTGGAGAATTCCCTACAAATCCATTTCCCACATGCTGGTCAGGCTTTTCCCTGGGTTCTGGCATCCCTTCAGGCTGGGATTGCCATTCCTGAGCTGGCTGCTGGCTCCATCTGCCTGCTGGCTCCCGGACAGCTGGCCCGGGCTGGCTGCTGCTCTAACAGTTTGTTGGCCAAAGCAAAGACAAATTTGCCTGGCTAATGAGCCTTAAAAACAGTCGGGGAATGGTTCTTAAAACCAGTCTGGAATGGATCTTAAAAACAGCCTGGAAAGGTTCTTAAAAACAGCCTGTGTATGGTTCTTAAAAACAGCCTGGAATGGTTCTTAAAAACAGCCAGGAATGGTTCTTACAAACAGCCTGGGAATGGTTCTTAAAACAGCCTGAGAATTGTTCTTAAAACAGCTTGGATTAGTTCTTAAAACAGCCTGAGAATTGTTCTTAAAACAGCCTGGAATGGTTCTTAAAAACAGCCTGGAATGGTTCTTAAAACAGCCTGAGAATTGTTCTTAAAACAGCCTGGAATGGTTCTTAAAACAGCCTGAGAATGGTTCTTAAAACAGCCTGGAATGGTTCTTAAAACAGCCTGGAATGGTTCTTAAAACAGCCTGAGAATGGTTCTTAAAACAGCCTGAAATGGTTCTTAAAACAGCCTGGAATGGTTCTTAAAACAGCCTGAGAATGGTTCTTAAAACAGCCTGAGAATTGTTCTTAAAACAGCCTGGAATGGTTCTTAAAACAGCCTGAGAATTGTTCTTAAAAACAGCCTGAAATGGTTCTTAAAACAGCCTGAGAATTGTTCTTAAAACAGCCTGAGAATGATTCTTAAAACAGCCTGAAATGGTTCTTAAAACAGCCTGAAATGGTTCTTAAAACAGCCTGAGAATGGTTCTTAAAACAGCCTGAGAATGGTTCTTAAAACAGCCTGAAATGGTTCTTAAAACAGCCTGAGAATTGTTCTTAAAACAGCCTGAAATGGTTCTTAAACCAGCCTGGAGTGGTTCTTAAAAACAGCCTGGAATGGTTCTTACAAACAGCCTGAGAATTGTTCTTAAAACAGCCTGAGAATTGTTCTTAAAACAGCTTGGAGTGGTTCTTAAAACAGCCTGGAATGGTTCTTTAAACAGCCTGAGAATGGTTCTTAAAAACAGCCTGCAAATGTTTTATAAAGTCAATCTCACTTCATTTACGTGAGCATAAAACGTCAACAGATCCTGTAAGAACGTAATAAAATCTTCATCTGTACACATGACTACAATGAACAGAGGGGTTTGGGCTTTAATTCACACTGATGCAGACTCAAACCTAGATTTTCCTTGCTTTATTTTAATCTAAAATCCAATTTTCCTTGGGTTTTTTTAAAGCAAGCTTTTTCTGTAGTTTGCCTGTTTTAATGCACCTCGCCTCAGTCCATCCCATCTTCAAGAATTTTTTTAAACTTTCTGCAGCAGCAGAAGAGAGAGAAGGATGAAAAAAAAACAATTTCCCAATTTCCTGCCTACATTTGTTGGGCTGCTTTCGTTTCCCTGACATTCTGCTGTGATAAATCCGTGTTTTGATGGCCTCCTCGGCAAAGAGAACCTTCAAACTCCCTGCCAATTTCCGAGGTGATTAAGAAAATGAGTCAGCAGGACGCCTGCATGTGGAAAGGTAAAACTGCTCAGATCTGCTGACAGCTCTGGCACCTGAGCTCTTTATTCAGCATTTCACGAGCAGCCGGAGCTTCTCTTTGAGCAGAGCTGAGCACCAGGTGGAAATTGGGGTTTGAAATTCTCCCAGGCAGATGCTGCCAGTCCTCTCTAGCAGCACTTGCTCCTTGATGGATGTCCGGGAATATTCCAGGTTTTTCTCTTGCTCTGAGGCTGTCCAAAGCTTGGTTTACATCAGCGTAAAAGTGAGAGCAAAATGTGACCCTGGAAGTTCTTTTTGCTCCTTCTGTGGCCCCAGGTTTGCAGCATCAATGGGCCAGCAAATGTCACAATTAATCCTCACTAAACTATCCACAAATAGCCTGATATTTCTTCCATTTAATTCAGTTTATTAAAAATATTTCCAGGAAATATTTACATATTTAACCCTTGGTAAAAACAGAGGTGAGGTGGATTAAGACCATAAAATCAAGTGCAGGCATTAACTGCTTTTAAAGCAGGAATTTGCATTTAAAACTTGTCATAAAGCAAAATTTAATTCTTGGTTTACCACTGTATTGCAGTTATTTTTTGGATGAATTCCAGCATTTTGGGGAGGGTGTCAGCACAGCTTTCCTGCCTGAAGAGAGACAAATGCAGAAAAAGGATTTACACACCTAAACCACAGAATTTTGTGTATTTTGGGCTGAGGAACTGCAGAGCTGCAGCTTGGAGGGCAGAGCCATCGCAGCAGGGTTGTCCTTCCACAGGGCAAGTTCAGTAATTCCATCATCTGCAGGGTTTGGATGGGGTTTGATTTTCCTAATCAGCTTAATCCCTGCCAGCAAAGTGGGAGATCAGATTGTTTGGAGTGGCAGGGTTCCAAGGAACAAGCCTCAGTGTGAGCATTAACGCCAGCAGCTCGGGATTTTATCTGGGAGTTATTTACTGGCTGAGAAAAGTTCCTGGATTGGAATTGAGTTGAGTGAATTTCTATTTATAAATGCATCATTTCAGGCCAAGTCCCACAGAGCTTGTTCAGGAAAACTTCTAGGAGCTACAAGAAGAATTTGGGTAGAAATCTGCTAATTTATTAATAATTTAATAATTTATTAATAATTTATTAATAATTTAATGATTTATTAATAAAATATATTAAATATAAATATAAATCAGTGCTCGATCTTTGTGGACAATAACCTTGGGGGGTTTTTTAGGTCAGTGTTTATGAGCAAATGACATCACCATGGCAGAAATCATCAGTTATTTTCCCTTCCCTGTGCAGAAGTGTCAGTGATTTATGTTTCTAAACACATTGCAGCACTCCTAAATTGCACCCAGGGACTTCAAATCTGCGTCTGAAACCTTTTGTTTCAAGTGTCTCATTTGTCAGATGAGCTTAGAGCAATATTTAGCTACTTTGTGGCTTTCTCTTGTTTAATTACTGCTGACTGCCCTTGTATAAAACATCCCCAGCGGGTGAAATTCATCCCTGGGTAAATAGGCAGGGATGTGGGAAGGCTTAAAGCTCATTTAGCAAAGCCTGAAGTGGTTTCAGTGCGCACCCAAAAAGCCTCTGGGCTGCTCAGACACATCACACCAGGCTGGGAGGGGAAGGATTCAAGTAAAGAAAATCTTATTTTCACCCAGTGTTCGTACCTGAATCAGTGGGAGCTTCCAAAGGCTCTCCTGTTCTTTGTTACTCTGAGAATAAAGCAGCTGCTGCAGCTTTTTAAACAGTGAAAAAAATTAATATTTACTTGGAATTTGGGTGGGGGAACTTACCAGCTGAGCATTTTGGCAGCCTGATCGAGCCATCCATGCAGGGACTGGGATTTGTACCTGTGAATATCCCAAATTCTGGGAATGAGGCAGGGCGGGAGATCTTGGAGTCACCTCAGCTCTGTCAGAGCAGCTCCTGGGTCTGGAGTTTTCCACAAGTTCTTCTTTAAGATGAGCAGTTTAAAATCTGTTTGGGGTTTTCCTGAACCATCAGCAGCAGCAATTTCTTGAGCCCAGGGGGATTTTCTGAGAGTTCTTTCAGGCTTTGATTGTTGTACAGTGAGCACCCAACAGAAACCCCACTTTTATTCTCTGTATCTAACACCATTTTCCCCTTCTCCTAAAACTGCTGTGGGTTTGAAAGGCATTAATTCAAACCAGAAACCAGCACTCATAAGTGATATCAAAGATTTTCTGCACAGAACACCTTCCAAGCAGCCACAATTTTAATTTTACTGCTCATTTACATAAATTAACAGGAGAATTCTGCCTGGTGCCTGCAGTTCAAGTAGGAAAGGGCAAAAAAAAGAGGAAAAGTGAAAAGCAAAGTTCAGCCACTGCCCTGGGATACAATTGTGCAGTTATGGAAGTTAAATTTTTTTCCACTGACTTTAGTGCTGGGTAATCTCTGCTCCTCACATTATTGGTTTGAAGAAATTCTGGGAGAATCCTGCCCCTGGGGAAAGATATTTGTATTTCTGCCTGTGAATTCTTGAAAAGCCCTTGTGAGTGGTGCCCCCGTGGGAGCTCAAATCCCTTCAGTGACCTGGACCTAAACGAGCTCCATTTCTCCTTTCCAGCATTTCCTGGGGCAGATTCAAACACTCAAATAAAGTCAGGGATTTCTCCTGGGAGCTCCAGGCCTGGAGTGTGGGGCTGTTCTGACCCCTGGTTCTGCTGGAGGCCATTATTGTGTGAGATACAGAAATTATCTTCCCTTTTCCTGCTGCTCACCCTGCCAGAAATGTGCATTTTAAGGGAATAAGAAATCTCCTTTTGCCCCTGGAGCCCGTGGTTCTGACACTGCTGAGCTGGGAACTCCGGGCAGGTCTGACCCACAGCTCCACACAGCCAAATATTGAGATTAATTTCACTGCCCAGAACCCCTTATCACATCTTCAGTAACATTTCATATTCCAGAACATGCCAAAAATCACCTCTGTGGGCAAAAAATAACCCAGAACCACTTATAACACCTTCACTAATATTTCACATTCCAGAACATGGCAAAAATCATCTCTGTGAGGAAAAAATAACCCAGAACCCTTTATAACACCTTCACTAATATTTCACATTCCAGAACATACCAAAAATTAGCTCTGTTAGGGAAAAATAACCCGGAGCCCCTTATCACACCTTCACTAATATTTCACATTCCAGAACGTGCCAAAAATCACCTCTGTGGGCAAAAAATAACTCAGAACCCTTTATAACATCTTCACTAATATTTCATATTCCAGAACATGCCAAAAATCAGCTCTGTGGGCAAAAAATAACCCAGAACCACTTATAACACCTTCTGTAATATTTCACACTCCAGAACATGCCAAAAATCAGCTCTGTGGGCAAAAAATAACCCACAGCCCCTTATAACACCTTCAGTAATATTTCATATTCCAGAACATGCCAAAAATCAGCTCTGTTAGGGAAAAATAACCCAGAACCTCTTATCACACCTTCAGTCATATTTCACATTCCAGAACGTGCCAAAAATCACCTCTGTGAGGAAAAAATAACCCAGAACCTCTTATCACACCTTCAGTAATATTTCACATTCCAGAACATTCCAAAAATCACCTCTGTGAGGAAAAAATATAACACCTTCCATAATATTTCACACTCCAGAACATGGCAAAAATCATCTCTGTGGGCAAAAAATAACCCAGAACTTTATAACACCTTCAGTAATATTTCACATTCCAGAACCTACCAAAAATTAGCTCTGTTAGGGAAAAATAACCCGGAGCCCCTTATCACACCTTCACTAATATTTCACATTCCAGAACGTGCCAAAAATCACCTCTGTGAGGAAAAAATAACCCAGAGCCCCTTGTAACACCTTCAGTAATATTTCACATTCCAGAACATTCCAAAAATCAGCTCTGTGGGCAAAAAATAACCCAGAATCCCTTATAACATCTTCACTAATATTTCATATTCCAGAACATGCCAAAAATTACCTCTGTGGGCAAAAAATAACCCAGAACCACTTATAACACCTTCAGTAATATTTCACATTCCAGAACATGGCAAAAATCATCTCTGTGAGGAAAAAATATAACACCTTCCATAATATTTCACACTCCAGAACATGCCAAAAATCAGCTCTGTGGGCAAAAAGTAACCCAGAACCTCTTATAACACCTTCAGTAATATTTCACATTTCAGAACGTGCCAAAAATCACCTCTGTGAGGAAAAAATAACCCAGAACCACTTATCACACCTTCACTAATATTTCACATTTCAGAACGTGCCAAAAATCAGCTCTGTGAGGAAAAAATAACCCAGATGTAAAAATCCTGCAGTTCTTGCAGGTCAGATTATAGTAATAGTAATCCTATAATTAGTAGTAATAGTAATATTATTACTAATATTACTAATATTACCAATATTACTAATATTACTAATAGTAATATTAGTAATATTAGTAATAGTAATATTACTATTATTACCAATATTACTAATATTACCAATAGTAATATTAGTAATCCAAGTATTTCCACCAAGAGAAGCATCTCCCAATGCTTTTATGATTTTTGCAGGATAAAACCATCACCTGCCAAGGAGAGATTCCAAGGACATCATCCACAGGGAGACCTGGAGCTCGTCTGTATAATCCCAAATAAACATTGAGGTGTAAAAACCATTATTCTTTATACACTAAAACACAAAAATGCAATTTAAGAGACTTGAAACCCCCAACCTTATGCTAAATAAATTCAGAAATAAAGACTGAGGTAGGGAGCAAGGTTTGGTTATTTTTGCATATAAATCAGGATGTCTCAAGCACTGAAGGAAGAGTTTATTTGGGAAAATGGAAACAGCTCCCACTCCACAGGAAAGCTCTGTGCTCTCTGAAGGGGATGGAACTTCATGCCAAGAAGGTTCTTGGGCGTTAATTTCTTTAATTATTGCTCCAGGGTGTTCCCACAAAGGCACAGCTATCGACCACTGGGCAGGATATATTTTTAATTGGGAGAGGTTTTGCCAGCTGAGCTATAAAAAAGCACAAGCTGTTAAATAGAATAATGGAGAAGAAAGACTTGGGGGAAAAAAAAGTAATGAGGTAAAAACAAAAAAAAAAAAACAAAAACAAAATTAAAAAAAAAAAACACCAAAAACCAACAAACAAAAAACCAAAACAAAAAAAAACCAAAAAACCCAAAAAACCCAACAAAAAACCAAAACAAAAAAAAAACCCAAAAAAACCAAAAACCAACAAACAAAAAACAAAAACAAAAACAAAACCCAAAAAACCAAAAACCAACAAACAAAAAACCAAAACAAAAAAAAAAAAAAAAAAAAAAAAACCCAGAAACCAACAAACAAAAAACCAAAACAAAAACCAAAAAAAAACCCAAAACCAAACCAAAAAAAAAAAAAAAAAAGGGAAAAAATCTTTAGTTAAAAGAGCCCTAGAAGGATTTTTGGAGTTAAAAACCCCATGAAATTTATCATGAGCATCACGAAAGCTGCTCAGGGACACCGGGATCCTGATACCATGGAAATGGCACCGGTGTCCAGGATTATCTGACACCATCCCCATGCAAATGAGGAGAATTCAGGAATTTTGGGGCTGTAATCACACAAAAATCAAAAGCTGCCAGCGATGCTCACAGGGCAGGAACGTGCACAGGGCAGGGCACTGAGGGATGGGGCTGCAAGGAATTCCAAAGGAATTATAATAAATAATTAAATAAATAAAATAATTTAAATAAAAATAAAAATAATTTAATAAATAAAATTTTCCCTCACAGGCAGAAAGGAGGGATGGGAGCTGTGGATCCTGTGGATATCGCTGCTCTGATGCTGACTCGAGGCAAATACAGCCAATTCCGTGTAAAATTAAACACTTGGATTGCTTCTGCAAATGTTTTTATGTAAAAGAAGTCACAGGGGTGCTGATCCTGCTTCTGTTTTATTCCTTTTGCCTCAGAGAAGGTGAAGTGAGGGCACAGCCCTGACAAGACCAATAGGAAGCACAAATGATGCATTTTTCTGGTTCAGACATGGCAAAAATCTTCCATCCCCACTTTCCAGGCTGTGTCCAAGTGTCCCTGCAGTGCTGGTGATGGTCTGGAGCCAGCACTGGAATTCTGTGTGCAGCAGCAGCCCCTGAGCTCACAGGAGTCCCAGGTTATGAGCTCGATATTTCTGAACCTGAGAGAATTTCAGCTTGCTAACTCACAAGCTCCCTTCCCAAGGGAAAACTTTCAACAGTTTTCTTTTCCCAAAACATCTTTCTCCTTTTCCCAAAATATTTCTAAGTGGGCAGTGGGTTTTTCTCATAACAATTGTTGGAACCTGTAGCAAAATTTCTTAGAGAGCAAGGGCACAATTTACTTTGGGATTGGGCCTGAGCTATCCTGGGCTAGGGCTCAGATTTGGGCCTGAGTAGTGGTGAGTAAGCCTGTGGCGCAATAGAAAATTCGATTAGGGTATATTTAGTATTAATTAGTATAGTTGTAGCAATTTTACCATGACGGCCTTAAAGTTTAGACTATTTACATTCCTTTGTATCCGAATGCCAATTAGAGAGCAGCTGTTAGTATAAATTATCTGAAACTGTATTTAACCGACCATCTTGTGACAATAAATGGAGAATGCATGCATTAACCATATTGGTTGTATCGTGCATTGCTCTGTCCAGTCTCCCACATATTTTTTGGACCCCTTTAGTAACACAGGACATCCCTCTGGCTGCCCTGGGTGATCCCAGACCCTGGCAAGGGCTCCAGAGACCCTGGCACAAAGTCAAAAATACCAAAGTGCCTTCAATTCTAACCCATGGGAACAGTTACCAACCTTGTATGAAGAATTACAAACCACAAGAGTTTTATCAGAAGTTTTATCAAACTTTTCACAACTCTTTTCTTCTTTTGATGTTAAACACACCCATTTTCCCTTTGCATTTCTAGGCCTCCTTTTCCTCCCATACATTTTGAGCTCCAGATAATTATTCTAATTAAAAACATGTAAAAGCCAACAGAAATATTTTCTCATTTGAAAGCCATGGGTAATTCCCTCCCATATCCACTCCTTATATTTTGTGACACTTTTTTATTTTGCTGCTCTGAAATTTTTCTCTTCCCACCAATGCAAATTTTATATATTGATTTATTTTATATATTGATTAATTTCAATAGCATTTATGGCAAATACATTACATTAGCCATAAAAAACACTCTTTTATTGTCCTTCTTAGTGGGGACGAGGCAAAATAAAACACTCAGCCAGAAACTTTCTTCATTACACGCTTAGGTTGCAATGTTTTAATAGCAAAATAAACAAGAATTTGTTTAAATATTCCCCTCTGTGGGTAACAGCTCCCCATTTCATTATAAAATGTGTGAAGCATTCTTTAGAAATTAGAAAGTTACTCATTGAAAATAATAATTAAAACCAGGTCAGAAGCTGAGAAATTAGGAAGTTACTAATTGAAAATAATAATTAAAACCGGGTCAGAAGCTGGGGTATTTTTAGGAAAGGATGAAAAGGGAAATTATAAAAGGTCAGAAGTGTTTTTTTTCTCAGTATTTGGGGATCTCAAGGTACAAAAGCACAGAATTGAGAGGCTCAGAAGTGATCTGGGATATTACAGGTTAAATACCACCTAAAATGACACACTGTACATTGAATTTCTCTCCAAATCAAGGTGTTCTGCTGCACAGGTGAGACTGGCAAGGTGCTGCTTATCAGTAAATAAAAAACCAATTAAAATTTGTTTCCTGGACTCCTCTTTCCCTCACCTCTCCATAAAATTTGTGTTCCTATGGTCTGACTTCAGCACTCGCCTTCCTAAACTCGCTGATGAAGGAGGATATCCATCCAAAGAGCTCCTGGGAGTCCAGGTCTGGCGGCTCCCCAAACTTCACCTGGAAATCAGAAATAAAAGAATATTTAATGTTTAGTATGCCTGAGTGATCTAAACCACATCCAGGAGCTTAATGAAATTTAAAGGGCAGAGAGAAGTTAAATACCTCCATTATTGTTAATATTCATGTAGAGAAGAAGAGGAATAAGAGGAAAAAGAAGAAGGGGGAGAGGAGGGAGAAGCAAATTTTGAGCTGTCTGAAATCTCCAGGGAACTGAGATCCAAAATATCCCAAATAAAAGGGATCCAAGGAGTTGTCATTGAATTACCTCAGTATCCTGGGTTAATCTTTCTGGCTGGACTACAAGAGGAGATAAATCAGAAAATCCTGAAGTTTTCCTGGCTCTGCAGCTTGGTAGACGAATCCATCATTAAATAAAATGTGTAAAAAATGTCCTGATCTCAGGACCAGGATATTTTTCTACTTTCAGAGTGGGAAAATTTTCATTTTTAATTTTTCACTTTTCAATTTTCATTTTTTTCGCTTTTTTTATCACTGCATTTCTGTCCCTTTCCTTAACATCTCTGACAACTGTTAAATATGAGATTTTCTTTCTTTTTCTCCAGCCAGTGTAAATATAAACCAAATGGGAATTTCTTGCACTCCTTTCCCCTCCTTTCTTCCCTTTAAAAAAAGAAATGTAGGTTTATTCTCATTGCATTTTAATGTGATATGTACCAGCACGCTGCTATAAAGCTTCTTCATTTCCTCACATCTTTTTGACAGCTGGGAGAGATCCCCTTCATATTTCTGAATTAAATCCTGTAATAAAATAAAACCTCTTAATTTGCTGTAGGAGCAGGCGATTAAAGCAGGAATTAAACAGCGGCGAAAACAAAAATCATTCAAGGCGAAATTTTCTTGTCATAAGAATTTCACATTTCACAAAAGAGAGGCACACACACTTTCCTTTGCAAGTATTAAAACATCAAAGACAAAAAAATAAAAAAGGAACAGTGACGTTAGAGAATTTTAACTGCATTATAAAATGACAAAACCTAAATCCATTAAAAGTGGCAGAGCCAGGGAAGTGTCACAAGGCCCTGGCAAACCCTGCCAGCTTCAGGTCCTTAAAGGGCAGGAACAGAGCATAAGAAACAAGTCTGGAAATAAAATCTCTTCATTTTGGCTTGTTTGGGACACCCACATTTTCAACGACTTGCAACAAATTAAAAAAGCATTTAAATACCCAGTGTCCCACCCATGTCCCTTCATACTTCAAAAACCATCACACACAATGACATTTATTCCGTGTTTCATGTCTGTTCTTCCTCACATCACTTCCCAGAAATGGGATTCTGCAGACTCCAAAATTACTGTCTCAGATCAGGATTTTAAGGCCAAAATTCAATTGATTCCACAAGAAGCAGAAACATCAGTTATTCACTTCCTCCCTTTCTCTGTCAGTGTCTTCTTTTCCCCAGTTTTCTTTAGCCAAACACTCATTTTTTGTCTCGTTTTGAAGCAAGAATCAGCCATCCACCTGCCCCAGGGCAGCTTTCTTCCTTCCTTCCTTCCTTCCTTCCTTCCTTCCTTCCTTCCTTCCTTCCTTCCTTCCTTCCTTCCTTCCTTCCTTCCTTCCTTCCTTCCTTCCTTCCTTCCTTCCTTCCTTCCTTTCTTTCTTTCTTTCTTTCTTTCTTTCTTTCTTTCTTTCTTTCTTTCTTTCTTTCTTTCTTTCTTTCTTTCTTTCTTTTCTTTCTTTCTTTCTTTCTTTCTTTCTTTCTTTCTTTCTTTCTTTCTTTCATTCTTTCTTTCTTCTCTCTTTCTCTCTCTCTTTCTTCCTTCCTTCCTTTCTTTTTCTTTCTTCCTTCCTTCCTTCCTTCCTTCCTTCCTTCCTTCCTTCCTTCCTTCCTTCCTTCCTTCCTTCCTTCCTCTCTTTCTTTCTCTCTCTCTCTCTTTCTTTCTTTCTCTCTCTCTCTCTCTCTCTCTTTCTCTCTCTCAGTTTTCAGGGCAGGTTTGGATTTTGTTTGGATTTCAGGAGGAATTCCTCCATCCGAAGGGTTGTGCAGCCCTGGCAGTGGTGCCCAGGGCAGTGTCCCCATGCCTGGAGGGTTCAGAGGAGGGGATGTGGCACTTTTGGGGGACACGGGTTGATTCTGCTGGGTTTGCAGTCAATGCTCCAGCCCAAAGGACTGGGAATGGTTTATGGATAATCAGGATTCTGTGATTCCGTGTTCTGTGACAGGGAATGGAACTGGATGATCTTAGAGGTCCCTTCTAAACCATTCCATGACTCTTTGACCCTCCCTAAATCCCCATCTGTCTGAGGGCAGAGGGAATTGTCACAAATTCCCTCCAAAATTCCGATTATCCCCAAGAGCCTCTCAGGGGCCGCCTGCTCCTCATCCACCTGCCCAGGATGCAAAACCAGGAGATGCAAAAACCCTGAGAACCCTGCCCACACTGAAATTACAACCTGAGACACCCCCAGGAGGGAATAAAAGCCACTTCCCCTCAAATTCTCCTGGTTCCCAACTCCCAGGTTACTCCTCCCTTACTCCAGCCCACAGGAGGTTGTGGCTGATTTACCTTTAGCTCCTTGCAGAACTGGAGCTCCTGGGGTGTTGCTTTGCTTGCCTTGGGTTTAATGAGCCTCCTGCTCTGGATAAGGTTCTCCAATTCTTTTTTTAAAACTAACAGAAAGGAAAAGAAAAATGAGGAATTTCACCAGCGTGAAGAGGTGTCCAAAGGGCTGCAATAATCTAATTTAGGGCACGAGGGAAACACAAGAGATTGTGGCTCTACAAGACATTTATCTGGGAGTATTAACTTCCTGGAGTGAGGTAGAGCTCCTGAAAGAGGCATTTTCTCAGGGAAAAAAATGTGATCACATCCCAGCAAGTGGGGATAATGAAGAGGTCGAGAACGTGTCCATGCAGCAACCATAAATCTGAGCTTGCCTGGGCTGAGC
Source organism: Acrocephalus arundinaceus (assembly GCA_021534815.1). NCBI lineage: Eukaryota > Metazoa > Chordata > Aves > Passeriformes > Sylviidae > Acrocephalus > Acrocephalus arundinaceus. The sequence continues at coordinate 13,048,678 of JAJEOU010002478.1, read as the reverse complement.
CCTGGGATTGGAAATAACATCCTTCAAACCCACAGGTTTGTGCAGGAAGTTCTGCCTTCCTTTAAAGAGAAAAAAATAAAAAAACCTTTTGGAACTCTGGGCACTGAGAATTTCAGATTTCTGTGCTGCCAGGCACTGACCCCCAAGCAAACACTGCATTGACCTGAGGCTGTGGAAAAGGCTCCCAAAATTGAGTGACAGCCTGGGATTGTGGGTGTGGAGTTTGAATAGAAGTGTGTGAGATCACAGGGTGGAAAACTCAGAGTTTAAGGGTTTAGAATACAGTAATAGATATATAAAGCAAGATGGAAGTTTTAGGGCTAAGTCCTTTCTTTTTCACCTTCATGGGTCTGGGTGGGATTTTGTAATTGGATAGAAAAGTCCACATTGCAGGCCATGGGTGGTTGGTTATTGGGTTAAAAGTAAAAATAATTTAGGTGTCATTTCCTAATTGGACAATTTGTGCTTAAAAGGCCTTGTAAAGAAAGAGATAAAGGCCAATTTTCACTTTGTTAGGTAGAACTCACAGCCTGTGAGACTGTAACATACATAAGGATTAATAAACATCTGAGTTTGAACACAAAATTTGTCTCCCAAGCATTTCTGACAGAAAAGAAGATAAAAAAGCCACAAAAACTCTCTGTGGGACAGTAGGAAATTTTGTCAGCTGGCACCTTCAAAAGACCCTCAAAAGGTTTTTATAAATTTCAAGATCACAAACATCATTTCCACCCACTGGCACTCTGCTCTCAGCTCTCAAAGGGTTCCGTGTAAAACCCCCTGAGCTCACAGGGATGGGACTGATCCGTGGGGAGCTGGAAATCCATCTTCAAAATCCATCTTACAAAATCCAACTTCCCAAACCCATCTTACAAAATCCAACTTACAAAATCCATCTTCCCAAAATCCATCTCCCCAAAACCCACCCTCCATTTGAACAGCCTTGTTCTGTCCCTCCTGTCGACTTCACTGTGCTGGGTTCCTTTTCAGAGAAGGAAACCAGTTTGTTTCCAGAAAGTTCTTGAACTCCAGGAAGTTTTCTCCTGCTGCATTCCCACTCCCATCTGCCAGAGACTCTCCCAGCCATGGATGGAGCACTTGCACCACTTAACTTTTGTATTTTATGATAAACTCTATTTACCATGGCCAATACATTTTTTTTTTTTACATTTCCAAACCACCTGGACACACTTCAATATTTCTTTTTTTTTTAATTCTTCAGAGTAACAAAGCAGGTTAAGTATCTCCATGGCAACACTTCACCTCAATGGTTTGAACCTTTAACTCTCTTTTACAAACTACAGAGGTGCAGTGAAAACCTGTTCCAAATGACTGCACAGCACATAAAAATCTGCCTCAGAGTGCAGAAACCACATTTACATACCATCAACTTCAGCACTGAGGCCCTTCATGGACGCTGGAAAGGAAGAGAGAGGGGAAAATCATGATAATTATAAATATCATTTATACAGTGAGAGCGGGAGTTTGCACACAAGTTGGAGGATTTCATTTTTAATTTGTTGATTATTTCCCCCCACCTTTCCCTCCTCTCACCATCAGGGACAGCTTCAAATTCTGCCAGCTCCTGAGGAAAGGTGGCCAGCTCGGGCTGGTGGAGGAGGATCTGTTCCACCAGGGCGTGGAGCAGGGTGAACGTCCTGTCCCTGCCCCTCAGCAGAGGCAGCTGCAACAGAGCACAGCAACAACTGAGCTGTCAGCCCTTAAAAAACAAATAAAACATGAGAAAGGAGCAGCAGAGGCGCTGAGACATCCCAGGTATATTTGGCAAAACAACGGAATTGAAGTTCTCATTTTGCTGTTTCACACACGTTCCTGGCTCATAGCTGGGATCCAACCCGGGCCTGCAGCTCAGACCATTCCTCATGCCAAGGGATTTTAATATCAGGGCAGGCAGGATTTTGATGTTCTACCTCATTAGGGACACGGCAAATTCAGCAGCACAAAGCCAGTGCTGCTGCCTGAAGTGGGGGAACACAGCTTGTGATCACAGCCAGCAGAGAATCCATTGTTTAACGGGGTTTTGTTCTCGTATCACTGAGGGAAGGTGGTAAAATGATGTTGTTTTACACCACAACAACACGGACTCTGATATTTAGAAGGCTAAAAATGACTCTTTATTTTAGGGATGTGTCTCCCTTTTATACTATTTTACACAGACCAATTTGATTGGTGAAATGAAGGCAAACCTCTCCAATCACATTGGTCACACCAGAGGGACATCAGGAGGAAGCCCCTCCTGTGAGAAGGAATGAGTAACACAGGTACAGTCACACAAACATTTCTCTTGTTTATAGAAATGTCCTGGGAAAAGAATTTCAGAACCCAAAACATCTCAGGCACGAAATCAGGGCTACACTATACCTCATTAGGGACACAGCAAATTCAGCAGCACAAAGGCAGTGGGGGAACACAGCTTGTGATCACAGCCAGCAGAGAATCCATTGTTTAACGGGGTTTTGTTCTCGTATCACTGAGGGAAGGTGGTAAAATGATGTTGTTTTACACCACAACAACACGGACTCTGATATTTAGAAGGCTAAAAAATGTCTCTTTATTTTAGGGATGTGTCTCCCTTTTATAATATTTTACACAGACCAATTTGATTGGTGAAATGAAGGCAAACCCCTTCAATCACATTGGTCAAACCTGAGGGACACAAGAGGAAGCCCCTCCTGTGAGAAGGAATGAATAACACAGGTACAGTCACACAAACGTGGTAAAATGTGAGCTCCTCATTGGGAATTATTGCCTCTCTGCACACTCAGGGAGAGTTCATATGAGTGGCCAACAAACCTCAGAGCAGTGTTAAAAATACACAGTATATAGTTGGATTTTCGCAAATATTAAAATGAATACTGTGTGTATAATGTGGGAAGATTGTGATGTATTTTCTTTTATTAATAGAGTTTAGAAATGTGATGAATTTATATTTTCTTTTTGATTGTAACATAGTGTTAAAAGTAAAAGACTGAGGGGTTTTTTGTAACATCTAAACTGGCCAAACCAGAAGGTAGGAGGAACCCTCCTGTATTCCTGCATGAAGATTGCTAAAAGCTAAAAAAAAAGGGATTTATTGAACCTCTGTTATCAAATATCTTATCCAAATGAAGACAACCAAAACCTCAGGAGAAGGATTTATGGAGCCTCTGTTATCAGAGGGAATGGAGCCACCCACAGATGGATCTACCAGATAGAATTATTGTGGGGGGCAGTTGAAACTGAACAAAGAAATTCACACTCAGAAGGAATGTTTGAATCATGCATGTGAATTTATAAATGTGCAACAGGCTGATACTTTTAAGGAACAAACTTTTTGTTAGCAGTGTGCTGGCTGGCTCAGTGCCAAGCATCCCCGGCCGAGAAACTGTATTTTGCTTTTGTCTCTCCTAATTGTCTATTTTTTAAAATTTTTATTAAACTAAAAATTTTTCTAAAAAAATGAACCTTATTTTTCACAGGCAGGATGACTTTAATGACAAGAGAATGCTTACTCACTTTAGCCAGAGATGACAGCCGGAATCCTTTAGCCGCCTCCTTCCCAGCTTTTTCATTCAGGTGGTTCCCCATGGCCAAAATGTACTCCAGGACAGCCACAAACTTGGGGCTGGACTGCAGCTGCTTGCTTGCTTGGATGTTCTGGGTTATCAGCTGAAAAACACAAACTTTCCCTCAGATTAAAAATGTGGATAAATCCGTGGTGTCTGAGCCTCCCCTGGGCCACCCTTCGCTGTCCCCACCTTGAGTCCCTCCCTTGCCCAAGGACATCTCCCTGGACAAATCCCTCAGGGGTTTTCAGCCACCCCAAACTCCCCAAGACAAAGCTGTGTTGGCACAGGCACCCCAAAAAGAGTCACATCCTTCCAGCCCTGCCAAAACCACCCCAGCCTCCTGTGCACGGAAGGAGTTTTGCTGTTTGGTTGCCCAAATTTCAGGGCTCAGGGGAAGCAGAGTCTGGAGCTCCATCCTTCACCTCCCTCCCTCCCATTTACACCAGCTCAGCGCTGTTATCAGAAGTTTTAGCACAGTTTGTCCACAAGGAAGAATAATAATTTCCTGTGCTCAAACTCAGAAATTCAGTTTTCCTAGGGAAGCCACCTCCCTTCTAGGCACAGGAGGTGATTTTGTTCTCACTTTAAAAAATCTGTATTTTTTTAGCACCACACCTCATTTCATCAGTCACCAACACACAAATTTAAAAACAGGGAGAGGATGAAGCACATAAAGCTGTTGTTAAAGCATTTATGGCACAGCTCAGGGCCAGAGAGTGCTGAAAGCCAACACTCACATTGCCCCTGAGGATGTTAGGTGGTTTAAAAATAGGTGTTAGCATGCATAAAAACATACTTAGGCACTAATTAGCTCTTCAGTGAACATTAAATATCCATCAAAGCAAGCAGCACAGAGAATAACTTTCAAATATTCAATATTTGGCCTCGGTGGAGGACAGCAAAGGTGCAGCTGCTCCAGGCAGGGTCAGGAATCTCTGCGTGTCCCCCGTGATTTCCATCTGTTCCTCCTCTGAGCTTCCCTCACTGGTGCTGTGGTTTTGATCACAGCCAGGCAAAGGATAACAGCCTGGTCTCACAGAACTTTCACATTTTTATTTTCACTCCCATGCAGAACGAGGGCAAAGCCTCTGAAATGTTTTCACGGGGTGGAAATCTTTGTTTTGAATCAAAGCATGGACAAAAGCTGGCAGGTAAGGCAGGAGCAGCAGGATGCAGTCACCAGACTGGCTCGTTTTATTTGCATCCCTCCACCCTCATTTCATCCTGGAAAAATGCAGGGAGGGACTTGAGCTCTGGTTCCCAAAAATTTCAGTCCAGAGCTGTAATCCTTAGGGGGAACAGCTCCTTCAGCGTTCAGGAATAATAAATCTCTTTGAGATTTGTCAAATAAACCTCCCTCCTGTCTTAGATTGATTCTGTCAGCTCACAGGGCCAGAACTTCCCCACAGAGGGAATGAATTTTAATGGTGAAATTCACTTCTGTCTTATCACTGGCCAAAGAAGGAGGAAAGTTAATAACTCCAAATGAAATTTTTAACATCTTTCCCATTCTTTTCTCGCTCTTTTGTGGAAGTCTCTTCTACTGCCACACCCATTATCTTGAACCTTGGTGGAATAGAGATGAGATTAAACACACAAGTGGAAAAAATAAAAATTAAAAAGACTCCTCCCAAAGAAGTCAGCTTTGAAATGTGCACTGAGGGGTTTGGGCCTCTCCTCTCAAAGCTGGACACACACACACACCATGAATGTTGTACCCCTGGTACTCACAGGCTGCAGGTCTCTGATGCTCTCGGGGAGCTCACGGACTCTGAGCAGCAGCTCCAGCCTCTGGCCCAGCTGAGGGATTTTACACATCTGCACAGGATTGAGCAGAACCGGAATGAAAACTCACAGTTACACCCCCAACATGCAAACACCTTTCACTATTTATCCAGCAGTCCAGCTGTGCCATTGTTTCCCTATTTTTTGTTGTTGTTCATTTATTCATTTTATTCTGGGCCATAATCCCGTGGATACACTCTGGCACATACCTGCAAATTCACTGGGGCAGACATTATTAAAATCCATCTTACAAAATCAATCTTCCCAATTAAAATCAATTGCAATCCTTTCTTGTGAGCAAAACTGGTTAAATACATCTGATTTTACACCTGATGGCTTCTAGATTTTGGGAATCTAGATTGAAGTCAGGATAAATCAGTTCCCACTCTTTAGGGAGTAGAAGTGGAACTTGGAGACACAAAGGGATCCATAATTCTCTTTTTGTTATCCACCTGTCTCAACTCTTCATCAGAATAATCCTTTTATACTCATTCTGGGTGAGATTGTAAATTGAAGTTCTAAACAACAGCTTCTTGCAGTGGTTTTAGTTTGGAGGATGTCCCAAAAGTAGGATGTGGTGTCTTTTAATAGTGAAATTCCTCACAGTAAAATAAAAAAAAAAAAAAATTAAAAAAAAAAAATAAAAATAAATAAAAATAAATTAAATAAAAATAAATAATTAAAAATAAAAATAAAAATAAAAAATAAAAATAAATTAAATAAATAGAAATAAATAAGAACATCACTCCTCACCTCCAACATGAACTGGTCAACCACGTGCAGCTCTGAGCAGGAGCCCTTGAAGGACAGGTACCTCTCTGCATCTTTGGGTGTGGGCAAATACCTGTAAAGAGAAAATTAAAATGAGGTCTCCTCCTCCTTTTCATTCTGTGTTCTGATAAAATAATGATTCCATTCCTTGCCCTGGAATTTCCTACATTTTGTGTGGTTTGTGTGGTTTGTCTTTATCACTTATCCTGTGTGGGCATTGGAACCAAGTGTGAGATTTTGAGGAAGCAAAAGGGATCTGCAGATCCCTCGGGATATCTGGGAATGTTTCTGTGTGGATAAGGCACAAAAAGAGCCAGGATGTTCACCTGCAGATATCCAGAAAAGAGCCAGAATGTTCACCTGCAGACATCCAGAGAATTCAGAATGACAGAATGTTCTAGAAAAGGTAAAACCATTGGACAGAGGAGTTCAGGCTCTGATTTCTGAGGAGGTTGAATCCTTTCTTATCTCTGTTGTCTCTCTTATCTTACAGAGATAAGATTAATATCACAAAATAACCTGAACTGGAAGGGACCCCCAGGGATCCTCCTGTCCATCCTGGCCCTGCACAGACACCCCAACAACCCCAGCCTGGGAGGATTTCTCTCCTTTATCCTGATTTTATGGGTTTTTTTACTTTCTTAAACAGTGACAGCACAAAACACAGACCCACAGCCTCCTCCCTTCTGCACAGGGCCACAGAAAATCCTCCAGGGCCACAGAATTTTGGAAGTTTGGTGTCTTCAAACGTGCCTCCACTTGGAAAAACAAACACAGAGCTGCCTGCCTGGAGAAATTCCTGCCTGCCTGAGCAGCCACTGGGGGAATGCACAGAACTCTTCAGAAAAATGGAATTGATGTCAGAGCTCACGTGTGGGGAGTGTAAAGAAGCTGAGATAAGTATTCAGGTCTACTCTCTTTTCTTTCTCTTAAAACAAACTTCTAAATTTGCAGCAAGAGTGATTAAACATTCATGGGCAGAGCTGTACATTTCCAACAAAAGTCAGGGAGTTTGCTCAAAGGTGGAAAAAAAGCAAATATTTTAGCTCGTTAAACACAGCACAAACACAAAGATTTATTTTGCTGTTGTCAATAATTAATAGGACATTTCAATTGTAAAAATTTGAATTAACTCTATATTGTAGCAGATTAAAATGTAATCCTTTCAGCCCACTTTGCCATCAAGGAAAAAAAATGAATTTTCATTTAAAAATAACTTGGCAAATGAAAGGGTGTTCATTCAGCATTAAAAATAGTTTGAGCATTTAAGCAAATCCATAGAATGTATTTTTGAAGGTGACAGCAAACATCTTCATTTAATCAGAAGTCTGATACCCCATAAAATTCTTTAGCTGCATTATGCATAGAAAATGGAACTAACAGATTATCTGGAAGGTTTAAAGCTTAAAGCACTAAACAATGGGAGCAGTGAGAAAGGAGGCACAAAAACACGTGAATGCATTCCATAAATATCCTTTTACATGAATGCAGCCCTAATGGAATTTGCACAATGAAAAGATTCCCATTCCTCTGAAAGAAAAATGAAGTTTAGAGAGATGTGGAGTGCTTGGCTGTTAGGATGTGAGGATAAAGAACCATAATTCAGAGATGGAGAGGTTTCTCTATCAAATCCATCCTTCAAGTTTCCAGTAATATCTCACCACTTCCACTGGGTGCAGGACACTCTGCTCCCTGGTCACAGCCCTGAAAATGGAATTTTGCCTTTGACTCAAAGCATTTTTCACTCTCCAACAGCAGGATTTTCACACTGTGCCCTGGCTCAGACTCTGTGACAGGAACAATTTGCTCTGAGAGGAATTTCCCAGCCCTGGACCTGTCTGGACTCCTGTCCTGCCCATGGGATCTCAGTTAACTGGAGGCCACAGCTCCCAAAGGTGACATTTCCCTCTGGGACACCTGAATTTTGGGCCCTGTTAAGTTTAGGTTACTTTTGAGTTTTGATAAATCTAAGTTTTATGAAGTTTAAGTGCTAATAGATTTATATACTATTAACTTTTTACATGTAAGTTACTTCTGAGTTTTGATAAATTTAAGTTTTATAAAGTTTAAGCCATGATAGATTTATATCCTATTAATTTAAACTTTTTACATGTGTGTTACTTTTGAGCTTTGATAAATTTAAGTTTTATAAAGTTTAAGCCATGATAGATTTATATCCTGTTAATTTAAACTTCTTACATGTAGGTTACTGTTGAGTTTTATAAATTTAAGTTTTAAAAAGTCTAAGTGCTAATAGATTTGTATCCAATAATTTAAACTTCTTACATGTAGGTTACTTTTGAGTTTTGATAAATTTAAGTTTTAAAAAGTCTAAGTGCTAATAGATTTGTATCCTATTAATTTAAACTTTTTACATGTAGGTTACTTTTAAGTTTTGATAAATTTAAGTTTTATAAAGTTTAAGCCATGATAGATTTATATCCTATTAATTTAAATTTTTTACATGTAGATTATTTTTGAATTTTGATAAATTTAAGTTTTATAAAGCTTAAGCCATGATAGATTTATATCCTATTAATTAAAAGTTTTTACACGTAGGTTTTATTAAGTTAATAAAATTTAAGATTTTAAAATGTAAAATTTAAGATTCTTTTGCCAAAATTTAAGATTTTAAAATTTGAAATTTAAGATTCTTTCGCTGAAATTTATTCATATTGATTTCAAGTATTAAATGGAGTGGGAAGCTCCTCAGAGGTGCTGAGTGCCCTCCTTGTGTGGTGCCAAGCCCAGCACAGAGCACTGGACCAGGGAAATCTGGGAGTGGTGATGCTCCATGAGAATTCCTGGCTGCTCCTTCAGTTTCCCAGTGCCTTGGGAAGCCAAGCCTTCATTTTGAGGTCAATCTCAACAGTTTCAGTTACACTCAAAACTCTTGGGGTGGAAAAAAATAAATGCAGCTCCCTTCAGTGCAATTTTTGCACGTGGATTCATCGATTTGGGCAGTAAATAACAATCCCAGGGACTGAGTCCTTGAAGGCAGAGAGCATCGTTGGAATCCTTGAAATTATCCAACACAAAAATCAATATCCCTCACCCAGCCCACTGCTGGGAATATTCCCTCAGCATTATTGCCATCAAAGAAAGACTTCAAGGAAAAAAAAATTATATTCCAAGCTTCATTGCCATGGTTATTATTATTATTGTCTGATGGCAAAAAGCCCAGAGGCCGTAAATCAGTGATGCCTCAGTGATTTCAGGAGATGCTGGGCTGAGCCTGCAGTGCCAGGAATGAATCCTGAGCAGCAGAGTGGGGTCAGTGCTTCCCCCTGAGCCCGGGTGGGAGCAGGGAAATGGGGCTGCAGAAATCTCCTTTCCCTTTGCCTTTCCAGACACTGGAGAGCACCTGGATGTCCCAAGGCTTTGCCCTGCAGTTATTTCCTGACCTGCAATAAAATATTTCTGTTCTCACGGAGCCCTTAGGGTCAGATTTTCAGCAGTCCCCTCAGGGGCCGGCACCTTCAGCCAGATCCCAATTCCTGTGCACCAGAGTGGGGTTTAACTGGGAGAGCTCTGGGACAGCAAGGAAATACCTTCCAGAATTCAAAAAACTTTTAAATACCCAGTGTCCCACCCATGTCCCTTCATACTTCAAAAACCATCACACACAATGACATTTATTCCGTGTTTCATGTCTGTTCTCCTCACATCACTTCCCAGAAATGGGATTCTGCAGACTCCAAAATTACTGTCTCAGATCAGCATTTTAAGGCCAAAATTCAACTGATTCCACAAGAAGCAGAAATATCACTTATTTACTTCCTCACTTTCTCTGTCAGTGTCTTCTTTTCCCCAGTTTTCTTTAGCCAAACACTCATTTTTTGTCTCGTTTTGAAGCAAGAATCAGTTTCACATCAAGATTTTGCATGTAAAAGTATTTGTTAAAATGGGCCAAGTATCACCTGGGGACTGGGGTGTGGAACAGATCCCACTCAAGGATCCCGTTCTTTCCTCTTTTTCTACATCTCAAACTATTCAAAAAGATAAATCCAGTTCCTGTGAATTTCACGGGCCTGGCTTACACCCCTGAAATCTGCCCAGTTTTGTTAAAGCTACAGAAATCCCCACTCTGCTTTAAACCCCCAGATCTCTGCCACACAAACATTCCCAATATCTCATAAATCTCATTTATCTCTTGTAGGAAGCTTCATCCTCTTCACACCAACTTGCCAAACTTCTGCCTTCTCCAAGAGTCCCAAACCCCAAACAATTCCCCCCAAATTACCTCCTCAGTGCTGTAATCTGCTCGTCTGTGAGCCCTCCGCTCTCCTCGTGGATGATGAAGAGTTTGTCCTTCAGCTCGCTGGGTTTTATACGGAAACTTTTAAGGAAAATGTCTGGAGGAAAAGGATTCTCAGGTTATTTGGGAAGGAAACGCTCAAGGGAAGGAAAATCACCCAAGTATCTCATCTGCACTTAGCAGAATTTTAAAAGAAAGCAAAAAAAAGCTCCAACAAACAGAATAAAAAATATTTAGCAGCTGCTGTCATAAGGGAAAACCTCAGTCTTCATATTTTCTTTAAATCTACATAGCAGTCATCAAGGAGAAACAAATCTGAGGATGATTTTCTTGTCTCTTACTGATACCTGTGTGGCAGAAATTTCTTTTTTTCAACGAGAATTCAGCTTTTATTTGTATTTTCCCCTACACTGGCTTTGAATTTAGTCTGGAGATCTCTCAGAACTCTCATTTTCCTCTGGTGTTCACAACCCCACTCAAAATCTCCGGAATTTTTAACCTACTGGCGTTTTGAAGCTTCATCTTTTTATTCATTAATTTAAGGACTGTGGTTTGCAGAGCTTGCAGGAAGATAATCAGAACTCTCAGGATCAAATTAACTTTTGATCTGAGCAATGTCCATGATAATAAGGACATGCCAAAACTCTCAGTGATGAGGATAAGATTGAGAAAGGGATGTAAAATGTTCCAGTGAAAAAGGCTGTAAGAGGAACAGGATCAAAAGCAGGAATGCTGCTATTTGCAAAGCAAAAGAAAGACATTTCCTCAAAGAAACTGCAATAATTTACTAGATAAAAGTGCTATTACAAGATTCTTTTATCTGCAACAGCATTTGCCATCACTCTTGCTTTTCACCCTTCAAATTGTTAGTCAAGGGATGCAGCAATCCCGAGATGTCTCCATTTACATTTCCCAATTAAAACTTTCCAACGCTCTCCAAAATACATTTTTTTTATTATTCATATTATTCATATTCATCATTAAAACTTCAGAGCTGACTGCCCCAAATTCTTTACACACGTAACCATCTTAAAGCATCTCTAGGTTACAGAAATTTTTTGGAAAGGCATCTCTGTGGCAGAAATTGAGGGCTTTTTAAGAACAATTACTGCTGCTCCTTTAATATCTCCCACTCCTCATCAAGAGAATTAAAAGACCTTTACAATATTTTATTAAAAAAAACAGGGCTGGGTGCTGAGCTGCTTCATTAGCTCTGAAATGCTGTCCTGAGTCAGGCTTTGGGTGGAATCCCACCTGAAACAGGAGAGCAAAGGATGCTGTGCACAGCCCTGGGCCAGGGAAAAGCTGAGAATTCCTGACCTGGAGCTGCCCCAAAATCTCCTCACACCAACCCAGCTCCCCCTGCCCAGGATTCCTGACCCCACTGCAGCACAGCGCTCCAAGTTCTGCCTCCCAACCCGCTCCTGGGGACTCTGCAACCCACAAATTGGAGAAACCTTTGGAGTCAGAGGCTGAAGTTGATTTTGCAGGTGTTGGAATGACTTTACACATCTGCCCTGTAGCAATGCACCCTCACACCCTAGCAGGTTATTAGGAAGAATTTGGGTTTCATTCTTTGTTTCACTTATAAGGCAAAAAACTAGAAATTCTGATGCTCTTCTCACCATAACTGGCCAGGTTCCAGCACAAAGGCACCTGCTGGATCCTTGGAGATCCAACCCAAGGCCTGCAGCTATTTTCTGTTGGGCAAGATGCCAAAAACTTCTCCTCTATCCTTACAAACTTAAAGGAGAGCACAGAGATTTTCGAGGCATTTTTGGGGTGTCTTAGCAGGTGTAAGGCACCTCCCTACACTTTGCACAGCTTATCCTCATTTGTTTTGTATGGTTTGTTGTTTTCATCTTTATTAAAACCTTTTGCTTTTCCAAACCCCTCCGATCAGCCATCTGGCTATTTTTTTAAGCCATTTCTGAGAGGATGTTGGCAGCCCTCAGAGGTGACACTGGTGGAACCCTGGGCACTGAGAATTTCAGATTTCTGTGCTGACAGGCACTGACCCCTAAGCAAACACTGCACTGACCTGAGGCTGTGGAAAAGGCTCCCAAAATTAAATAATAAAACTGGAATTATGGGTGTATAGTTTGAATAGAAGTGTGTGATATCACAGAGTGGAAAACTTAGAGTTTAAGGTTTAGAATACATTAATAGATATATAAAGCAAGATGGAGGGTTGAGGGCAGAGGCCAGTCCTTCTTTTTCACCTTCTTCTCCATGGCTCTGGGTGGTATTTTGTAATTGGGTAGAAAAATCCACATTGTGGGCCATGGGTGTTTGGTTATTGGGTTAAAAGTAAAAATAATTTAGGTGTCATTTCCTAATTGGAGAGTTTGTTCTTAAAAGGCCTTGTAGAGAGAAAGACAGAGCCATTTTTCCATTTGTTAGCCAGAACTCACAGCTGTGAGAGTGTAACATAGATAAGAATTAATAAACATCTGAGTCCGAACACAGAATTCCCCTCTTGAGCATTTAATCCCGGCTCTGACAGGAAAAGAAGATTTAAAAATCTACATTTAATGGTGCCCCGTGTGAGGAGGACACCTGTTAGACCGGGACCTCCCTGAAGGAAACAGAGATAACTTTGTGGGGCTAAAAACAGCCTGGCAGAAACTCATCAGTGCCCTGAGACAGCAGCATCACAGCTCAGCTTGTACAAAAAAAAAGCAGCTTGGGGGTTAAATTCTACAACATCCAGGGCCACATTTGGAGCAACTGAGCCATGGGGTCTTTTTTTATTGAGAGAGGCACTGAATTAAAAGGTGATTTACACACAACCTCTGCCTGTGGAATGGCAGAGAGCACAAATGCAGGCAGAGCTCCCAGGGAGCAGCACACAGTGCCATTCACTCACTTACTGAAGTTATGTGCCACTTTTCTGTCCAGCAGGATGTGCTGATTCACGGGAGGCTCACTGCCCAGCAGCACTGCTGTGTCCTGGATCTGGAACTGCTCACAGAGCCTGCAGACATCTATTTTTCTCTTGCACGGGTCACACGATGCCCAGACAGATTTTTGAAGCTAAAAATAAAAAGGAGGGACACAGGGTAAACAAAAAGCCAGAAGAACAGAGGCCCTTTGTTCCACCAAACACAGAAAGGGGCATCCAGGGCATTTTGTGGCACAGCTGGATTCTTGTAACTGTCCATGTCACACAGGCTGTAATATTTTGGGTTTTTTTTTCCTTTAACAGACTCATCCTCACTGTTATAAATGCACAGTATACAGCTGGCTTTTCGCAAATTGAATTAAATTGAATACTGTATGTAGAATGTGGGAAGATTGTCCTGTATTTTCTTTTATTAATAGAATTTAGAAATGTGATTGTAACTTAGAAGACTGGGGGCTTTTGTTTTCCTGCATGAAGATTGCTGACCAAGAAAGCGATTAAACTTCTGTTATCAAGGATCTTGTCCAAATGAGAATGACCAGAGCCCCAAGAGAAGAATTTATGGACCTGTGTTATCAGAGGGAATGGAGCCACCCAAAGATGGGTCTGCCAGATGGAATGGCTGGGGGGGAGTTGGGACTAAACAAAAGAATTCACACTCAAAAGGAATGTTTGAATCATGCATGTGAATTTTTAAATATGCAACAGGCTCATGTATTTAAAGAAAAAAACTCAGTTAAACGGTGTGCTGGCTGGTTCTGTGCCCTCGGCCAAGAAAATGTATTTTGCTTTTATCTCTCCTAATTGCCTATTTTCTTTAATTTTTATTAAACTTCTAAATTTCGCCAAGAAAGTGAACCTCGTTTTTCACACTCACCTTGTCACAAGGAACCACATCCCAGTGGAAGGCTTTGGTTCTCTTTGCTGCTGGGGAGAGGCTGCAGGGCTGTGGGAGGGCAGGTGGGGCTGGTGGAAGCTCAGCCCTGCCCGTGGCTGGTGGCAGAGATGGGGCTGGGGCTGGGGCTGCCTCCCCCTCTGCAGCTCCTGAAGCCTCGCTCAGGCTGCTCCTTGCAGAACTCCCCCCAAAGTGTGGAATCTCCTCTTCCTGCTCCTTCAAGGGCACAATGAATTCCTCGTACTCAGCTTCTTCGGGGGAGCTGCATCCTTGGGATCCCTCCCGGGGCAGGGGGGCAGCGCTGCCGGGCTGGCAGTGCCTCTCCAGCAGGGACAGCCACTCGCTGTGCAGCCTGCCTGCAGCCTCGGGTCTGCTGCTCTGGGCTGTGAGGGGAATCCGCAGCCTGGAAGGGAAAAATGTCACCTAGAAACGCCAGGAAATGTAAATAACATCCAACCCAACACAGGCTGGGTGAAATAAACCAACTTTTCATTCACAGTTAAAAAAACAATCCTAAAGAAAAGTTTATATAAGCTACCTCGCTTACACCACAACAAGTGATTGTTATATAAATCACATCCTGCCCAGCACAGGCTGGGCGAAATAAACCAAGTTTTCATTCACAGTAACAAAAACAATCCTAAAGAAAAGTTTACATAAGCTACCTTGCTTACACCACAACAAGTGATTGTTATATAAATACAGACTAATTATATCTTAAACCCTCTGCTTTTAGAGACAGATCGCCTGAATCTGAAGTAGGATACAAACTCTTTTTGTTATGCTGTGCAACCACCCCAGATTATAAAATCCATAAGCTCAGGTACTGTATGAGCTAGCTCAAACATGCAGGTGGCTGGCAGTGACCACAGCACGAGAGCTGAGCACAGGGCAGAGTGATGCTCAGAGGAGCCCAGGGCTGCTCTGGCTTTTTCAGGTCAGCTGCTCACGTGTTTGGGGTCGGAGAGATGAGGTTTGGCCATGCATTGTTGGAGTTCTGGAAACTCAGATTTAAGATTTTAGTATATAGTAGTGTGGGGGATTTGGGGTGTTGTCTAAGTCCTTCTTCTTCACCTTCTTCTTCATGGTTTCGGGTGGTTTTTTCTAATTGGGTGAAATAGGTCTGCATTGCAGGCCTTGGGTGGTCAATTATTGGGTTAAAAGTATAAATAATATAGGTATCACCTCGTTATTGGGTAATTATTGCTTAAATAACCTTGGAAAGAGTTACAGGCACCCGTTTCACCTTCATTCTCTAACTTGCTAGTTAAAACTCATGGTTTGTGAGACAGTAATAGAGATAACAAACAATAAACAAAGTCTGAATGTGAATTTCATCTCTCATGCCATTAATCCTGACCTTGGCAGAAAAAGAAGCCAGGACAGCCACACTCACCCAATCTCTGCACAACCCACACCATTCTGGTGCCTCGTTCCTCCAGGGTTGTCACTTTACCTTTGAGACCCTCTGCTGCCTGACCTTGTTGTGCTTTAACGAGTTATTAATTACCAGCAGCACTTACAGGTAACGGTGGTCCCTGGTGTGAAGGGAGAAGGTGCTGCTGTCACTGTCCCTGCTGAGCCCCACGCTCCCAGCTGCCAGTGGAACCGTGGCCGTGGGGCTCCTGCCCCCCAGCCCGAGGCTGTACAGAGCCAATTCTCCTCCCCGCAGCTGTGCCACGCACCTGGAGGACAAGGGATGGAGACACGGCTCAATCCTCGCTCACTTCTTATTTACACAGCCCAGCCCTTGTTAGAGCACCTTCTAAAAGTCAATAAATCTCCACGTTTTTACAGCATCCTCCGTGGAACAGTCAGAAATGTCAATAGTGGAGCGTAAAATCTTGGAGATGTTCTTATTTGAGAGTTTCTTGGTTTTGTCTGGCACTTAAATAGAGTGTGAGATGAAATCTGAACATCCTGCCATGCCCAGTGAGAGGTAAAATTAAATCTGACCATCAATTAAAAATCACCCAAGTCCTGGTAATTTTTTAGCTGTGCTCTGTGCCTCCCTCTGCATTTACCCCTCTTGTTCATTTGGGATGGTGGATCTTTGGGACTTTGAGCTTCTAAAGGAATTCACCTGTGGCTGAGCAGGGCAGAGTTTCTGTGCCTTCCAGGTTTCACCCCACCAAGCTACAAACAAATCACCAAATTTGGTTCCCAATCATCCAGTCCAATATCCCTCTCCTGGAAATCCAGTGGGAGTTCCTCCTGGACCCCCTCATTCCCAGGAGTCACTTGGCAGGAAAGAGTCAAAGGATTCTGCTCTTGAAGGCTTCCAGCAGAAGTGACTGTGCCAAAATCTGGGGAAAAGCCCTTTAAATTATAATTAATCCTGGAAGAAATTGCCTGAGCATTCAGAGCTTCCATTCCAGCAGAACCCTCTGCTTCAGCCTCTCCTCTGGAATTCTGCCCTGATCTTTATAACAGAGGTCCCAACAAGAGGTTGGGGTTTACTGTGGGTTTTATTCTTATTTAAGCTTTTGCTTTCTCATTTTTCTGGAGAGTTTCTGCCTCTCTTTATCATTCTGGCAGTTCCAGCAAAACTCTCTTTCCCTCCACTCTCTCTTCAAGGTGTGGCTGGTTGATTAAGGTGTTCTATGAAGAATTTAAATAAGTTTAGCTACTCCAGAACAAATTAAACATAAACCATAAATTGCTCCCATTCCCACTCAAACAGTCAAAGTGATAAGAATTGTTTAATGGAGCTGGCAGTGCTATTGATCTCTCCTTTCTTCCAGCCAGGGACTTATGGATTAATCGCATCTCCAGATGCTTCCACCATCACTTACTTTGTCAAAAAAAAAATAAAAGAGGAGGAAGAGAGAGGATTAATACCAAGAAGAAAACAACGAGGGCTTTGCTTCACAAGATAAACAGAAATCAATTTTTGTTTGTTAACAAACCTGTGTTGCAAGGTAACAAATCCTGGGCACACTCGGGGATGGTGTTTACAACACATACAGTGGTAGTAACCTTTTCAAAGCAATTAAAATCATTTTCTGTGAACTGTGAAGTCTTTTGAGATAATTGCCCTGTGCAGATAATTACAATGTGATTTTTTTTTCTCATTAGCCTGACAGAGTTTCTTTCCTCTCTTTTTCTCTGCTTTGATGGTTTAAGGAATTTCCAGGTGTTTTAGGAGCTGTCTCAGGGAAGGGTGGTTTGTTTGCAGAATGGAGAGCAAACCATGGAAAACCACTGGATTGCTGAGAATGGAGAAAGTCAAGAGAGAAACAAAGTCCCAGCATCAAAATCGTTCTGAGCACCATCACCATTATAGATTTGTGCTGCCAATGCCCCCAGCAGGCTCCAGATCACAACTTTGGTTTTTTGGATACCACAACTGCACTGGCAGCTCATGCAGATTGGCCATCCACCTTTACACTTAAAAAAACCCCAACTAAATAATTGAGTTATTATCAGCACGTTCAAATCTAACGCATCTATCAGAAATTTTAACAAAATCCAGAGTTCATACTTCACCCATTCAGTGGAGGTTGAAGTGTTCTGCTGCAAATCCAGCAGCCCCTCGTGGATCACATCACATTCTGCAGCTCTCCCAGGGCAGGACTCCGCGGGTCTCTTGTAAGAATTGCTCTGTATGACTCTGCTCAGCAGGTAGATTATCTAGATAATAAGTGGCAGCAGAGAAAAAAATATTCTCCATGTTAATTCCTTTGAATAAGACATAAATAGTTGGATTTTACAAGCACAAAGCCACAGTCAAATGGGCAAAATAAATCAATATAAAATAACCCACGTCTTTCTATGATGCAGAACTGCTTCACTGCAATTTGGTTTTGTGCCCACAATTCTAAACCTGTCAGCCTAAGGAGAATATAATTTTACTCTGAAGGGGTTAATGGAAAACAGAACTTTTTAATTCATATACAAAGCAGTCCAGGACAAAGTTTCTCTTCAGCTCAGTCCAAGCCCAAGCAGAACTCGATTGAAAGTCTCTGACAGTGCTCAAAGATGAACCACTGGGTCTGTTCTCAGCATGAGGACGATCCTCATTCATCTTTAAAACCGAGCATTTTAAGAAATATCTTATACAGAGAACAAAAAGTGCCTCAAAAGTTCCAATTAGGATTCAGCTGTGCACATCACCAGTTTTGTTTGCTTGTTTAACACTCCCAGAGCAGTTCCACCCATGCTGTGGCTGCAGGACTGCAGAACTCTCACATCTCATCTCGAGCTGGCTTCACACCCCCACTGCTCTGAGCTGTGCCAAAATCCTGAGGCCAACTCCATCCTGAGCTCCCATTCCCTCTGTTCTGTGTTGTCTTGGGTTGCAATATGTAACCAAAAGTGTGAATTCTTTTCCATCTGTTGGAACTGGTTAAGAGATGATTTTTCTTTATCTCATAACTCCAGGGGTAGGGGGCAGGTGTGTTCTGTTAATGGGCAGCTGTTAAACCATGTGGGGCAGCGTTCTTATCCCTTCCAGGACCCATCCCTCATAACTCTGGGGGATATCTGCTGTTAAACCAGCTGGGGCAGCGTTCTTTATCCCTTCCAGGACCCATCCCTCATAACTCTGGGGGGATATTTTCTGTTCAAACCAGCTGGGGCAGTGTTCTTTATTCCTTCCAGGACCCATCCCTCATAACTCTTCAGGGATATCTTCTGTTAAAACCAGATATTTTCTGTTCTTTATCCCTTCCAGGACCCACCCTCCCTCCAGGGGATCCCTGCTGTCCATGGGCCATCCAGGCTCACTGCAGGGCTGATCCAATGACATCATCCCATGGGAGATGCTTCGCCCAGGGGGAGGAGCCCAGCATTCCCACCTGGATAAACCCTGGGATTCAGCACAGCAGCACAGCCTGTGTGCTCTGCATTCCCAGAGGGAGCCCGGACCCATCTCAGCACCACTGGACCTTCTACAGGATCATCTCTGCTCCACAGAACCACATCTGTCACTGCAGGAGGAGTTATTGGGACTGCTCCAACACCCTGACCAACAGGGTCAGGTCGTGTTCTGACTCTGTCACTGTTTCTAGGACTTATTTTATTTTTTTGCTTGTTTTTCGTACTATTACATCTGTATTTTTAGTATTCCTAGCAAAGAACTGTTATTCCTATTCCCATCTCTTTGCCTGAAAGCCGCTTAATTGCAAAATTATAATAATTCAGAGGGAAAGGGTTTACATTCTCCATTCCAAGGGAAGCTCCAGCTTTCCCTGGCAGATACCTGTCATTCCAAACCCAGACACATGTCCAACACCCATGGCATGAACCCATCTGCCTGCACAAAGCCCAACAAGGCCTGGGACCTGCTGGGTGCCAATCCCAGCCGGGGTTCCCAAACTCACCTTCCTTTTGTCATCCAGGGACACAGCCTCCAGCTCGTAGTCCTGCCTGCCGTGGAACACGATGCTGAAGCGCCTCCTCTCACTGTCCTCGCAGCCTTTGACTTGGGAGAAAGGGAACTGCTTCTTAATAATCCCTTTCTCGATGTTAAAAATGGTCCTGCTGTTGAAATCAAGCTGCAATAGAAAATTCTGCATCACTTGAGGCCACCTTTGTTGAAAGGTAAAGGCAGCATGCCAATATTGCCACCCCAATATTATTCTAATAGAAGACCAGAAAAACAATAATTTAAAAAATGCATTCCACCATCAAGATATTGCCCAATGTTTGTTTTAGTCACAAAAAAACCCAGATATTCCTTGTAAGCTGTGTTTCCACACATCTCTTCTGAGGAATATACATTAGTTATCACCCAGAAATATTATTTCTTTTTAAATTCTCCTTATCTCACAAAACCCAGAGCAGAAACTTCCCCTTCAGCACAAAGGAAGGCAGAACCACTCGCTCAGTTCCTCACTCCTTCAGTCTCTGAAATGCAGGTGGTAGGGGAGCAGTTCTGAGTTAAAAGTTAAAAACTTGTACGTGCAGACCACACCACCGAATGCCCACACTGTGGCCTTTCCCTCTGTCCTGTTTCCTGCAGGAAACCTCCAAAGCAGAACCTTCCTCATGATTATCTCTGACTCTTGAAGGCTGCTGGTGTTTAGAGAGCTGAAATTAAACTAATCCAGATTTCAGACTGACAATTTCCACATCTACTACACCTCTCTCCATTTTTCCATTTTATGCCAAACAAATAATCTTTTCATTCCAAAAAAAGGTGGATAATGCAGAAAAAATTATATTTTTGCACAGTTAAGTTGTAGTAAATAAAAACCACCCTGTAGCACACATGATTGGACTCATTCATTGTCAAATTTTGACCAAACTACAAGAAATTTCAGTGAAATCCAGAAAAAAATGTGAAATCTTTGTCCCTGACTTCATGAAAGCAGGAAATCATCATCAGGTGTGGTTGACAGAAGTTTGCTTTAATATGTTTTTTATGCTGCATAAAAAGTGAGAACTTTTAAAGTTACCTGCAGAATTCGTTTCTGCCACCGGTAGTGTTTGTATTTGTAGATAATGAAGTTAAATTGGGAGCCAGTTAACAAATCCTGTGGGTCCTGGAAAACAGAACAGGAATCAGCAGCACATCCCACACCGGGATAAGGTTTGGCCACCCAAACCCAGCCCCAAACCCAGCTGCTCTCAGGTGAAATCCCTCTCTGTGAACAGAAGCAGCACTGCAGCCCTACAGGAGAGCTCCACATGGACACACATGGAAGCATCCTCCCAACTTTTGTTAATCACCTTAATGAGGATGGGGAGAGAGATTATTCACAATAATTATTGGGGAGATGGCTTCACACTGACAGAGAGAGAGTTTGGATTAAATATGAGGAAGAAATTCTTTACTATGAGGGTGGTGAGGCCCTGGAAAAGAGAAACCTTCCAGTGCCTGAAGGAGCTGCAGGGAAGATGGAGAGAGAAGATTTCCAAAGGATGGAGTGCCGGGAATGGCTTCACACTGAAATTGAGGAGGTTTAGATGGGATATTGGGAATAAATTTCTCCCTGTGAGGGAGAGAAGACCCTGGCATAGGGAAGCTGTGGCTGCCCCATCCCTGGAAATGTTCCAGGACAGACTGGACAGGGCTTGGAGCAGCCTGGGATAGTGGGAGGTGCAGGGAGGTGGAACAAATCAGTTTTAAGGTCCCTTCCAACCCAAACGCTCCTGTGATTCTGCAGTTCCGTGCTTCTGCCCCACATTTACTCATCCAGGACTTGTTTCTCTCCTTGGAATAACAACCCTTGCATGGATTTGAACTCCTTAATGTAATGCCATCCTTAAGGTAATGCCTTAGGTAATGCCATCAGTATAGGCACAGAATTTCCATGGAATATCCATCACACAGGCACAGCATTTCCATGGAATATCCATCACACAGGCACAGCATTTCCATGGAATATCCATCACACAGGCACAGCATTTCCATGGAGTACAGGACACAGGCACAGCATTTCCATGGAAAATCCATCACACAGGCACAGAATTTCCATGGAATTCCCATCACACAGGACACAGGCACAGCATTTCCATGGAATACATCCACACACAGGCACAGCATTTCCATGGAATGCCCATCACACAGGACACAGGCACAGCATTTCCATGGAATATCTGTCACACAGGACACAGGCACAGCATTCCCATGGAATATCCATCACACAGGACACAGGCACAGCATTTCCATGGAATATCCATCACACAGGCACAGCATTTCCATG
Organism: Acrocephalus arundinaceus; assembly: GCA_021534815.1. NCBI lineage: Eukaryota > Metazoa > Chordata > Aves > Passeriformes > Sylviidae > Acrocephalus > Acrocephalus arundinaceus. The sequence continues at coordinate 13,026,843 of JAJEOU010002478.1, read as the reverse complement.
GAATATCCATCACACAGGACACGGCATTCCCATGGAATGCAGGACACAGACACAGCATTTCCATGGAATATCCATCACACAGGACACAGGCACAGCATTCCCATGGAATGCAGGACACAGGCAGCACCAGCCAGGCTGGTTTGTTTGGGAACTGGGCTGGTTGTGATTCCCAAACCGGATTGTATCCTTGAAAGCAATCCAGACACGCTCCTCAGCTCAGCAGGGCTCTCCAGAACATCTGGATATATTACAAAATACATCAAAGGAGCGGCCTCACCTTTTCAGTGTACACCTCCTTCTGTGCCAAGTGCAGAGCTCCTTCAATGCTCACTTCTTTGTTTTTCACCATGTTCATAATTTTGAGGATTTTCTCCTGGCTTAACTAGAAAAAAAAAAAAAAGAAAAAAAGCCAATCAAATATTTTTAGAGAGTGGTTTTCCATTTGGAGGATACAGAGTGCTCATGACACAGCCACTGTAGCTGCCATAAAAATACAATTTCACTCTTATTTTATGTTCTACCGACAACCTGCCCAGCAAATATAATCTCCCTTTGAAACCCGGTGAAAGTGCACAAGATATCAAATACACAGGGGCTTTTACAACTTTAGAGATGTGATGCTAATATCCGGAGGTAGAACTGCCAGGGGGAAACCTGTTTGAGTTAGAAACCCTGGCAAGAAGTGAAAACATCAATTTTGCATGGGAGCCTGTCTCATCCTGAGCGTAAAGCCTCGCATGCAAGAAAACATGAAAGAAAAATCAGGAACATTTGAAATTTTTAGGGTGGAGAGAGGGCAAACTGCTGTTGGTACGGGGAGGTGCAGCTGCCACGGGAATTGGTGAAGCACACGAAAAGCCAGCGTTGCACTTCCCCTTTTCTCTCACCAAAAAAGAGGAGCTTGAGCTGCCAACAAACTCAATTTCTGTCACTGCTGAGTGCAGCAGGTGCAGCTGTGATGGCAAACAGGGATCAAGCAAAGAAGAAAGGCGAGGGGAGGCAGCAGGGACACAGAGCTGCAGCTGTCACACCGCTGGCAGGGGAGGTTTGTAGAGGAATAAACAACGTCCCTTTGAGACAGAGCAGAGTCCCCGTGTGTCGCTGTAGGACAGGAAAGAAAGATGAGAGACTCCAAGTATTTCAGAAGGCAAAGAGCTCAGAAAAAGCTTCATTGTCTAATCCTTACTACTTTTTATAAGTTGTTCTGATACAGAATTAACATGGTTGGTGAATGGGAACGACACCTCTCTAATCCCATGGGTTAAACCAGAGAAACACCGAAACACCACCTGGAGAAAGATTGTTTTGAGAAAGGAGAGTTGTTTGCCAAGAATTGTTTTGAGAAGAAGCTTTCTTGAGAAGTTTCCCTTGGGAAAAGTTTAGCAGCTGCTGGCAGGCTGAAATCTCTCAGACCCAGGAATATCAGGCCCACACCCGTGTGTGACAGCCGCCCCTCAGCAGGGCAGCAGAGAGGGGAGCTTGGAGGGAGCCTGGGGGTTTGACCAGCAGAGCTCAACAGCTCAGAGTTTTTTTATCCAGACTCCAAGATCCAATGTTCCCTGTGCCCTGAGAATGACTTCACCACGAGAGAGATCCCAGTGATTTCCAATCATTCTTTTCAAACTCTCCGGGTGGACACCAAGGTGCAGAGCCCAGGAGAGGCTGGGCAGGAGCAGGGGAAGGGCAGGAGGGATGGGAAGGGGCCAGGGGGGTTGGGAAGGGAGCAGGAGAATTGGGAATGGGCCAGGGGGATTGGGAAGGGGATAGAAGGGTTGGGAAGGGCTGGGAGGGTTGGGAAGGGCTGGGAGGGTTGGGAATGGACCAGGAAGGTTGGGAAGGACCGAGAGGGTTGGGAAAGGGACAGGAGGTTGGGAAAGGCCAGGGAGGTTGGGAAGGAACCCCCCCTGCAGTTGGAGCTGGAGATGTTGAGGACCTGCCCTGCTTTTCCTACCCCCACCACTCTCCACAAACAGAGCAATTCCTCTGCTGAACAGCCCAGCAATGCAGCCCAGCAATGCAGCCTAAGCAATGCAGCCCAGCAATGCAGCCCAGTAATGCAGCACAAGGTCCTCTCAGAGCCACACGGATCACTGAGGTTGGAAAAACCTTCCAGACCATCGTGTCCAACCTGTGACTGATCCCCTCCATGTCCAGTCCTTCCCTGGCCACCTCCACCCACCCAAGCCCCACAGACCCCAGGGGCTGTACCCCATAAAAACCACCAGTCCCAGAGATCCAGCAAACCTCCAAATTCCCCTTTGCCAAGCCACACTGTGCCCAACACTCTTTATTTACCAAATATTTATTATTTTACCAAATTTCTGCCAGCTCACCCAGTCCCTGGGGGTCACACACTCTGCTGTTTTTACAGTCTCCAAATTAAACCAGGAGCAAGAGAAATATTTTGTTTTTCAAGGCCTGGAATTTTCAATGCTAACAGAAAGGAAACGTATGGCCGAGCAGGAATGGGAGCAGTGAGGAAGGAGGGAAAGCTGCCTGATAATTCATTCACAGAAGGTTCCCACCATGACCTCCCTGCTCGCTGCTGGAATTTTAAATGGCCTCGTATTCACACCTCACACTGGGTAGGATTAGATCTAAACCAGACAATTCCCCACCGAACAGGCTCCGTGTGAGTAAACAGGAATATGGATATATTTGAACTGAAAAATGCAGTTACCTCAAGGCAAAGCTCTGCCAGCTCAAAGTGCAAGAGCTGTTTATTCAGGATAGCAGCTCCTGAGACAAAGCTGGAAACCATTTTTGCCTGTTCGGCCTTTTGGAGAAAGGTTCAAAGAATTTTTTGCAGCACGATGACAATTTTAATTCCATTTTTTGTCAAATTTATTATTTTAAGATATTTTCTTGGAAAAAAAACTGCAGAAAGGAAGAGATTCAGCTCAATATTCAACCCTTCCTTCTCCTTACCTTCACAAAAATCTCCTCTAACTCAAATGAATTTCTGCCCAAGATGTGAGAGAAACAGGAAACACATCTTAATTTGCTTAATAATAGATGGGGGGAAAAAATTTCTCACAGAAGAGAAACAAATCATTCTGTGCATTTAAATCCAGGAAGGTTTGTTAGGAGGTCAGACCCGTGACAGGGAATCCATCCCCGAGGAGCACACGAAAGGCACTGCTGGGGCAGGTGATTTTTAACAGCACATTGGTGTTTTACACCTCTCTTAACTCCCTGCACATCTGGAAGCAGGAGGGGAACGTTCCCAAAGCCAAGAGGGCAGAAAAGGCATTTTTCAGCTCCTGAGAAGTGTCAGAGTTATTTGTCAGAAGCCTGCCTGGCTCACTTAGGTTGTTGACAATCATGTTTTGTGGTATTTTCACTTGCAAACAAGACTGCTGTACCAGACCCTGACCTTTATCATTTTCTGTCTCTGGGGCTTTTCTCTCAGCATGACACAATTCTTGTAATGTGTTTGTTTTGGTTAGATTTTTCTTAAAAAGAAACAAAATCTGTCATATTATCCACCAAAATGCCACTAAGCCAGTCTGTGTTATATTGCCTAATAAAATGTGACTGGAGCAACCAAACTGAATGTTTTCTGCAAGACTGGGTAACAAAACTAGGAAAAAAATAAAATTTTTCTATTATAAGGCAAACTCATTAAGGAAATACACGAGATTTGTTAATAATGCCCTCACCTGCCAGGTTAAAGCAGCTTGCTTTAAACAGATTAAACTTTCATCACCCTCCCCAAATTCAGTGGAGTGATTTGAAAGAATTCACAATTGAAGGAAGAGCATGGGGCTCCAGACATTCTTTGGAAGGAGAGGTGAGGTTTTTATAATTTTTTTTGCCTGGTATAAAATGTTTTCAGTGGGGAGGGAGGAGATTTCTGCCCTGTTCTGGGGCAGCTGCCAAGGCTGCCCTGCTCATGACCCCTCCCAGGCCTTCCTGCCTCTCCCCATTTCCCTCCAACACCCACCAGAGGCTTTGCATGATGTCTAGACATGGTAAAAATCTTACTGGAATAATCCCAGGCAATCCAAAACCCAGTGAAGGAAAAGGGGTTAAAGCCAAATCATCCAAGTGATCCTGGGCAGGGCAGAGGGAGCACAGAGGACACGGACACTGCCCAGGATAAAACCCCAAATGTGTTCCTCTGGCTTTTCTTGGCTCTTCCCTGCCCCAGGGGGTCACAGGGTGGCTCTGACCCCTGGGCTCACACTCTCACCTCCTGCCCTTGTTAATGAAAGGTTCATTCCAAGCAAGGACTGGGCTGCTCAAATTCTTAAATGCTGAGCAAGAGATTAAATAAATCACATTAACACCTGCTGAGCAAAAGGTGTGAAATGCACCTGAGCTCTCCAGGCTTCTCCAGGGGACAATCCACCCATCCTGTCCCCTCAGAACCCTTTCCCTGCCCTGCCTGCAGAGGAGTTTGAGTAATTGTGGCTTTTGCTCAGCCTGTTCTCATTCCTGGACCATCCCACGTGAATCCTGCAATGTGACAGCAATCAGGTGCAAAAAAGGTCCTGGAATGTGTGTCCGGCATCCACGGAGCCACGGAGCAGGAAATGTGGCTGCACAGCCCCACAAAATTGTCACAAACCCTGGCTGAGACATTCCAGGTCACCTGGGAGGAGATCACAGCTGAGCCACCCCCAGCTCCAGCATTTCCTCAGAAAACAAAGCCCAGAACTGCAGAAATCCAAAAAGGGGCAGAAATCCCAAAGCCCAGCCCTGCAGAAATCCAAAAAGGGGCAGAAATCCAAAGAGGAGCAGAAATCCCAAAGCCCAGCCCTGCAGAAATCCAAAGAGGAGCAGAAATCCAAAGAGGAGCAGAAATCCAAAGAGGAGCAGAAATCCCCAAAGCCCAGCCCTGCAGAAATCCAAAGAGGAGCAGAAATCCAAAGAGGAGCAGAAATCCAAAGAGGAGCAGAAATCCTCAAATCCCAGCCCTGCAGAATCCAAAGAGGAGCAGAAATCCAAAGAGGAGCAGAAATCCAAAGAGGAGCAGAAATCCCCAAAGCCCAGCCCTGCAGAAATCCAAAGAGGAGCAGAAATCCAAGGAGAAGCAGAAATCCTCAAATCCCAGTCCTGCAGAAATCCAAAGAGGAGCAGAAATCCAAAGAGGAGCAGAAATCCAAGAGGAGCAGAAATCCTGCTCCCTGCCCCAAAGAGCTGCGGGTTTGATCCCGTTCTAGCCAAGCTTTTGTTGTTAAGCATTCCTGACACTTGGGGAGTGTTTTTGCCTGTTAGACCTTTTGGAGAAAGGTTCAAAGAATTTTTGCAGCACGATGACAATTTTAATTCCATTTTTTTTTTTCAAATTTAATATTTTAAGATATTTTCTTGAAAGAAAAGAAACACTGCAGAAAGGAAGACATTCAGCTCAATATTCAATTCTTCTTTCTTACCTTCATCAAAATCTCCTCTAGACTCAAATGAATTTCTGCCCAAGATGTGAGAGAAACAGGGAACACATCTTAATTTGCGTAATAATAGATGAGGGAAAAGATTTTCTCACAAAGAGAAACAAATCACACTTGTCCTGACACTGACACTTGTCCTGATCAAACATTGCACATCCCTGCCAGAGCAGGAGGTGCAGGATGCAGGGGAAGCTGGGCTGGGAGGTTTTGTTCCAAATCCTCCCCAGCAGCATCTCCTGACATTTCTGTGCTCCAAGGAAAAGGGGCTCAGCCCACCAGGAAAGGATCAGCTCGGGGCTAATTGTTGTTTTACAGAGAATTCATTAATTTGGGGGCAGAAATCTGATGGGATTTCACTCTGCCTGCATGCTGAATGTGACATTTCAGTGATTTTAAAGACAAACAGCCACAATCTGAATTGCCTTAAAGCTCCAGTTTGGTGTTGTCAACTCCCCTTCCAAATTTATTCCCTTTCACCAGGTTTGAACTCGGCCCAAAACGTGCTGAGCACTCCCAGACATTTCCAGAGGAGTTTTCTGCCAGGACTGGGGTATCTGCAAGGCCTTCAGTTTGAATTTACATAAAATCTCAAAAAAGGTGACTGATGGGGTATTTCTTTGTGGCAATATCATCTTTTGTAGCCAGGCCTAGGACAGGCTAATATTTTTGTCAAACAGAGCTGCTATTCATCAAATAAATTATCCACCTGGAATAATGTTTTGCATTATTTGTGCAGATCCATACCTGGCTGGATAGTACCTGTCAACATTTATTCAAAATATAAGGGATTCATCAAACAGGAGCTTGATTTCCTTGAGAACACTGGAAATTCTGCCACTTCCTGAAGGAGCTGGAGGAATCCAGAGATGTTTTATTGTGATTTATTTCTTGCTGATATAGGTATGGAGTGATTGATGATAACAACATAAAAATCTCCAAGAACAGTTCCCAAAAATATGAAAATATATACATGAAAATATAAATTTTATATATAATATAAAATATAAACTTCATATTTTATATTATATATAAATATTAAAAATATTATATATATTAAAATATTATATATTTTTTATAAACAGTGATGTGCCATTAGCACAGTTACAATACCAACAATTTAAACTATTTTCAGTATTGAAAATATCACCATATTGAGGAATCTAAAGCCTTAACATTTCTTAAAATCCCCTCTGAAAAAAAAAATACATTTTATAGGCCTCACATGAGGCAAACACTTCAGATTCTCCCTCAATCACCTCCTGCTCCATCAGCTCTGAGAACTGGTCAGGAAATGATACTTTGAAAGTAATTTCAGCATGAAAATTCAGGATAAACTGAGTGGTGCTGCTGGCACAGAACCTCGCTGTGTTCTGTTCTGTCTCATCAGTGACCTGCTGCAGGACTGCAAATTACATTTATCAAATTCCCAGATTTTGACCAGCAGCTGGGAAGAATCACAAGGAGGATTCAAACTCCAAACAACCTTGACAAATGAGAGCAGCAATAATCTAAAATTCAGCAAGCAGAGGAACAAAAAAAAATAAATCTGGAATTCAGCAGGAGCTGCCAGCTCCACGAGCACTGGCTGAAGAACATATTTTCTGCAGAAAAAGCCCAGAAGTTTGAGCAGCTTGTAAAGTGACAGCAGCTCCCACCATGGTGCTGTGGCAATAAAAGGGAATTTCCCTCGGGGAGATCCCTGACAGCAGCAAAACACTGAAATAAAAGTGCTCAGCACTGACAGAGGATCCTGCTGGAATGGGGGGAGAACTCCAGAAAAGAGCTGGAGGAGGCCAGCTCAGGGTAATGAGAGTAATCAGAATTTTGGAAAAATTTGGATTTCCATGGGAAGGGTTGGGATTTCAGAGCCTGGGATGGGCACAGGCTGCAGGTAAAAAGCTGCATAAGAAAAAAGGACAATCAGAGCTTTGGAAAAATGGGACTTCCAAGGGAGGGATTGGGATTTCAGAGCCTGGGGCAGGCACAGGTTACAGGTAAAAAGCTGCATTAAAAAAAGGGCAATCAGAATTTTGGAAAAATGGGATTTCCATGGGAAGGGTTGAGATTTCAGAGCCTGGGACGGGCACAGGCTGCAGGTAAAAAGCTGCATATAAAAGGGCAATCAGAGCCTTGGAAAAATGGGATTTCCAAAGTAAAGACTGGGACAGGCACAGGCTGCAGGTAAAAAGCTGCATAAGAAAAAAGGGCAATCAGAATTTTGGAAAAATGGGATTTCCATGGGAAGGGTTGAGATTTCAGAGCCCGGCTGCAGGTTCAGAAAGAGCTGCTGCCAAAAGGGAAGGAGCAGGAGGCTCCCTGTGTGGTGGGGTAAGGAGAAATAGGAGAGAAATTACACAGAAGAGGCTCTGCTGAGGTGTTTGGAAAATATAAGGATAACCCTGAGCCCTCCAGGGAAAATTATGGAGTCTCCCACCACCAAACATCCTCAAGAAGAATTAAACCAATGCTTTGGGCTGTGTCTAACCTTGTTTTGCATTTTAATTCAGCCCAAACCTGCAAAGGTTCTGCTTTTCCAGGGGAAAGGGGCAGGCAGAGATTTAAAAAACTTTGGAAAACTCCATCCAGCCTATGAGCTTTTATTCCCAAGGCAGGGATATCTCCTGGAAATCTCCTTCAGGCACCTTGTGCTTCTTCATCAGAACCAGCCTCAGCATCACCAGAAGTGGTGTGGCCTGAAGATTTTAAATTAGATTTGATTTCAAAGCAATATTTAAGTGTGAGCTTACCCAGCAATTTCTTTGAGGTGCTGAGGTGTAATTTAAATGCTCTGCCACAAAATGGACTGAAATGGAATAAAGAGAGTGGCTCCTACAGGAGCATTTCAGTTTGCTACTAAAATAATAACAATCTGTGCCTTTAAAAGTGGTAATTAAAATAATCCACAGCGATAAGAAGCATCAAGGATTATCATATTTGCTTATTAACGTGAGAGGCAAATTAATTCTGTGAGGAAACAAAGATTGCTGGGCTATTTAACAGTGACATCTAATTATTTTGGAGAAAAACATGCATCCCTCTGCTCACAGGCTCACAATCTCATCTCGTGCCCTCATTTCTTGTAAAAGAAAGATTCATTCCAAGCAAGAGCTGGGCTGCTCAAATTCTGCTAAAATGCAGAACAGGAGATTTCATTCTGCTGGAGGTTTATTAAATCACATTAACACCTGCTGAGCAAAAGGTGTGAAGTGCAATAGAGAGAGAGCAGCTCTGATTTCGTGCATGTTTAACTGAGGATCCAGGGTCTCCATGAGTTTCATGTTAATTAGCTGGAACATTTAATGAACAAACCCTTCATTATGTTCTAATCAAAACATGGACTAAGAGCTTGTAAAAAAAAAAAAGAAAAACCAATGAGAATCCATCTGCTGATCCATCGTTTCTGACCTGATTTTTCCTTTCCCTGGGATTCTGGGTTGTTAATAAATATTCCCAGCAAAATATTGAGGGAAATTTCTCCTTACCCATCTCCTCCTAAACTCCAACAGATTCAGCAGGATGTGATCCTTGTCTGAATAAATGGGTTTGTTCTGTTCTGAATATTTCCCTATAAAAATAACATTTCCAAAGAAGCAGATTCCTCAGGATCAGCTACCTGGACATTTATTTAAACTGAGTCTTAAAATCAGAAAAGAATTTCTGTTTTAAAAAAAAGTTTGGGAATATTCCTTGTGCTCCCAGTTTCAGGAATTTGGGCAATATTGAGAATGAAACACGTGGAGCTCCAAATGGCTCAGGAGCAGGAAATTTAACTGAATTTAAGTAAATTCAGCTTTGTCTGGGTGATGAGGAGACACCTCAGGATGTGCTTCACACTTGTCCCTCAAACCACCAGAGCTGCTGCCAGGGCTGGGTGCACGTTCATGAACACAGAGACCAGAAAATATGGAAACATCTGGTCTCATTTAAATAGAATTGATCCCTTGGTAAGTATTTAAATAGAATTGATCCTTTGGTAAGTATTTAAATAGAATTGATCCTTTGGTAAGTATTTAAATAGAATTGATCCCTTATAAGTATTTAAATAGAATTGATCCTTTGGTAAGTATTTAAATAGAATTGATCCTTTGGTAAGTATTTAAATAGAATTGATCCTTTGGTAAGTATTTAAATAGAATTGATCCCTTATAAGTATTTAAATAGAATTGATCCTTTGGTAAGTATTTAAATAGAATTGATCCTTTGGTAAGTATTTAAATAGAATTGATCCCTTATAAGTATTTAAATAGAATTGATCCTTTGGTAAGTATTTAAATAGAATTGATCCCTTATAAGTATTTAAATAGAATTGATCCTTTGGTAAGTATTTAAATAGAATTGATCCCTTATAAGTATTTAAATAGAATTGATCCTTTGGTAAGTATTTAGATAGAATTGATCCCTTATAAGTATTTAAATAGAATTGATCCTTTGGTAAGTATTTAGATAGAATTGATCCCTCATAAGTATTTAAATAGAATTGATCCCTTGGATACAGTGAAAATCCACTCTAAGCTACCTTAGAAAAGATCAGGGAAATAAATAAAAAAAATAGGGGAAAAAATCAATCACCTAAGAGAAGTGGCCTTTAAGAAAAAGCCCAATGAAAATTGCAGGGGAAATCCATGGGGATAAAGTACTTTGAAGGAGTTGATTAAAGTAAAGCAGGGTGGAAAAGCAAAAGGTCTGATCTCGCCCCACGATCTTATCGGCTCCAAGATGAAAAGCCTCGGGAGGACACAGAGCCAGCTTTTCAAGGGAGTTTAAAGTTTAAAGCTGGTTTTTCTCGGGCACAGTTTCCATCTCTCTGCGGGTGTTTTGGTGCTGGTCCAAGCCCAGCTCGGTGCCTGTGCCTCGCTGCAGCCCTGCGGGGGTGAAAGGCACTGACAAGTGGCACCATCTGGCCGTGGTTTCCTGTGTGCCACCTCTCACCCGTGTAAAACCCTCCCTGGTAGCAAATATTCACTTTTTTCCACATCTGTGCTGCCCCCGACCTCCCCAGCAGCACCGGGGGGAAGGTGAGGTTTAAAAACTTTGGGAAACTCCATCCAGCCTGTGAGTTTTACTTCCAAATATCTCCTGGAAATCTCCTTCAGGCACCTTGTGCTGCTTTATCATGTTATAAATGCACAGTATATGGTTGGTTTTTCACAAATATTAAAATAAATACTGTGTGTAGAATGTGAGAATATTGTACTGTATTTTCTTTTATTAATAGAAGTTAGAAATGTGATGAATGTGTATTTTTTATGATTGTAACATAGTGTTAGAAGTAAAAGACTGGAGTTTTTGTTTTCCTGTATGAAGATTGCTATTAAACTTCTGTTATCAGTATCTTGTCCAAATGAAAATGACCAAAACCTCAGGAGAAGAATTTATGGGATCTCTGCTATCAGAGGGAATGGAGCGACCTGCAGATGGATCTACCAGATAAAATTATTGTGGGGGGGAGTTGAAACTGAACAAAGCAATTCACATTCAAAAGGAATGTTTGAATCATGCATGTGAATTTATAAATATGCAACAGGCTGATACTTTTAAGGGACAAAGTTTTTGTTAGCAGTGTTCTGGCTGTCTCCATGAGTGCCAGGCACCCTCAGCCAAGAAACTATTTTGTTTTTGTCTCTCCAAATTGTCTACTTTCTTTTTAATTTTTATTAAACTTCTAAATTTTCTAAGAAAGTGAACCTTGTTTTTCACAATCAGAACCAGCCTCAGCATCAGCACAGTCTGAAGATTTTAAATTTTACTTGAGCCTGGTGTGTCTGTGCCAAGGCAGAACCACCACAGCAGGGGCAGCAGGGAAAGGGAGAACATTTCCAGGGATGGGTTTGTGCCTTCCCAACACAGCAGGGAAAGGAGAACATTTCCAGGGATGGGTTTGTGCCTTCCCAAGCACAGCAGGGAAAAGGAGAACATTTCCAGGGATGGGTTTGTGCCTTCCCAACCACAGCAGGGAAAAGGAGAACATTTCCAGGGATGGGTTTGTGCCTTCCCAACCACAGCAGGGAAAGGGAGAACATTTCCAGGGATGGGTTTGTGCCTTCCCAACCACAGCAGGGAAAAGGAGAACATTTCCAGGGATGGGTTTGTGCCTTCCCAACCACAGCAGGGAAAAGGAGAACATTTCCAGGGATGGGTTTGTGCCTTCCCAATCGCAGCAGGGAAAGGGAGAACATTTCCAGGGATGGGTTTGTGCCTTCCCAAGCACAGCAGGGAAAGGGAGAACATTTCCAGGGATGGGTTTGTGCCTTCCCAACCGCAGCAGGGAAAAGGAGAACATTTCCAGGGATGGGTTTGTGCCTTCCCAACTGCAGCAGGGAAAGGGAGAACATTTCCAGGGATGGGTTTGTGCCTTCCCAACCCCTCTGGCACCAACAGCTGCTCCAGAGAGATCTCAGCACTCAGCATCTCCTCACAGCACTGCCAGAGGGGAGCTGCACTTTTATTTCACTTCAGCTGGAGCAATTGATGTCTGTCAAGCTCAAGAATTCAGGTTTTGGATCTTTTATCCCTGCCCTGCTCCAAACCTTCCTCAGACCAAGGGTGTGCAGGTAACCACAGGCAGCCCCTGCCCTTTTCCCCCTGTGACAAAGAGCAAGAAATGGATTTTCCTCCTCATTTGTGTGATTGCTCTGGGGTTTCCAGAGCCTGGCCTGGCAAATCTCTCACACCTGAGGAACGAGGGGAACTGAGCAAGCAGGGCTGGAACCTCCTCACCTCAGCCCTTGCCAGCCAGGAAAACTCAGACCCTGCACACACCTCCATCCTTCTTTTCCCTGGTTACTCTTTTTCCTGATTGCTCTTTTCCCTCTGCCAATCCCATCAGCTGTTCTTCTCCAGCCTCACCCTTTGCCAACCAGGAGAACTGAGACCCTGAACACAATAAAATCTTCTTTTCCCTGATTGCTGTTTTCCCTAATTGCTCTTTTCCCTAATGCCTTTTCCCTGGTCGCTCCTTTCCCTCTGCCAATCCCAGTCAGAGAGGAGCTCCCCACCACCCAATTCTCCAGGTTCCAGGCTCCCAAAACTGGAACAAGCAGAATGCTCCAAGTCTGCGTGTGGCAGGTGTCAGACAAACCCACGAGCTGATGTATATCCAATCCTGGCACATCAATCACCTCAGATTCCAGCAGGATTATCAAAAGGCTGCTTTTGCCCGTCACATAAAGCACTTTTCCTCCCCTCCCAATTACCTTATGGAAATTTTTAGCACAGATAATATAAAGTGTTAATAAATCCTCTCTAGCATGGCAAGAGAAAGAGTGATTTTCTCTCCTTGTATCAGGAAAGCTTCGCACGTTTCCACTTTCTCAAGAATAAAGCACAGAGAAATATTGTCTCCCACACACCTTCTGCAAACAGTCTCTGATGTATTAGCCCAGGCTGAGCTCATATCACATAATAGCCCATTACATCAAACCCTGCTGCAAATTCCTCGTCCATAAAGCACAAAATCATTCCCAGTCTCTGATAAACCATCTCCAGCCACGCACAACAAGCAGCACTGCCACAGCAGCCCATAACACTTTGTGCCTTTACCTGTGAAAAAGTGTCTGCTGTTCTTGTATTATCCATGTCTGGGGGAATTCTGTTTGTTTCATCAGTGTCCTGCAGGGTGGCAAAGAGCAGCTCATTCAGCAGTCACACCTGCTCCACCCCAGCATGCTGCTCCCTCTCACTCTCTGCCTCTCTCTCTTATGAAATCTTGCAGCCAATGGCTTTTATTAAGTGTTACTTCCTTTTATGCTGAGAACTGAAAGAAACAATAATGATGTTTGCTTCCTTATGGCAGCTCTGTGGAAAGACAAAAAAAAGCAAAATGTAGAAGTTGTTTGCTTTTCCTGAACTGATATTTATGTCCCTGTGACTTCCTGAAATCACTGAGCCCTGAAGACTGAAATTACAATTTACTACTGTTTATTACGATTTATTACTATTTATTATGATTTATTACGATTTATTACGATTTATTATGATTTATGACGTTGCAGCTGTCTGAACACCCAGTATATGTCAGTTCCCAAATAAAATCTGTGCTAAATGTAGGAAGTTTGCCTGAGGAGCTGCAAACTCGGTGTTCCCAGCAGTGTTTTTATGCACAGCAGCAATTTTAACACCTCTCCAAACTCCAGCACAATATCTGCACCTTGTATGGGAGCACAGAGGCACCTGCAGTTAAATGCACAAGATTCTTCCAAGGATAAACAGCATTTTCAACTTTTTATTTGCTGTCTGTACTGGAGGAGAGAATTGTGGTTAGGAGAGGGAATTACCAGCAAAACATTCCTGAAATCCAACAGCCCTGACAGAAATGGTTCAGCAGCTGCAGGGAAAACACCCTTGGCTTCCCCACCTTTAAATGGTGACTCCTGCAACACCACAAACCCACCTCAAAATCAGCCTGGTGACTGCGAGTTCTGCAGAGACACAGCTGGGAAGGTGAACTCCTCACGTTCTGAAATTTCTGCTCCTCCCAGCAGAGGCAGAGGAGAAAATCAAAAGCTCTGAAGCGTCAGTGCAAAGCAGAGTTTTTGAGAAGTAACAGGAATTGAAAACGGTTGGGGTTGATGACGGGGCTCCTTCCTCTGCTGCTCTAAGAGAGCTTTTTAATAGAAACAGGGCAGGAAACTGGGGAGGTGCAGGTGCCACTGGAACCCCCTGAGCCCCGCCTCAGCCCCACAGGTACAAACCCCATCCACCAGAGCCTGGGACAAAACTGGGAGAGAAAGAATTAGGAATGAACTCTCCCAGACCACTCGAGGCACTGGAAATTAAATGGAAGAACGATATATGCTGATATAAACAGGATTTTATCATTTGAACTGATTAAAAATCTTTGAAGGAGTGTTAGCTAAACACAGCCAATAATGTAGCAGGGCCTGGTTAAATCCTTGTGGAAAGACAAAAAAAAAAAAAAAAGTAGAAGTTGTTTGCTTTTTCTGAACTGATATTTATGTCCCTGTGACTTCCTGAAATCACTGAGCCCTGAAGACCGAAATTATGATTTATTACAATTTATTACTATTTATTACTATTTATTACTATTTATTACGATTGCAGCACCCTTCTTCCTTGGTCTTCTAAAGAAATATTTAATAAAAGCTTGTCTTTCAATGCCCTCAGTTCTGACTGCTCCGTGTCCAGCGTGACAGAGGGAAATTTTCACTGATCTAGAAAAAGATTCATGGGAAATGTTTCTTTGACAGTTATCTGAAGCCATTTGGTTAAAATAAAATAAAATAAAATAAAATAAAATAAAATAAAATAAAATAAAATAAAATAAAATAAAATAAAATAAAATAAAATAAAAAAAATAAAATAGCAATTTTAGATCACAGCATTTCTATACTGACTATTCGCCCTTAGAATCCTCAGCCCTTGAGGAACACGATTTTCTTTTTAAATTAAAGGACCCCAAGGAACTCCTCTTTATAACAAAATTCTAGCAGCACAGAGCATTTCAGAATGGGAAATTCCAGGTTTCTCTCACACAGACTCTGCAGAGATGTGAGAGGACCTTTCCCCTCCGCTGCCTGCAGAGCAGCACAGCCTGCAAGCCTGGGAGGAGCAGTTAATCAGAATAAAACTCAATTGCTACTCTTGCAGCAAACATTTTCAATTAATCTGAAGCCATTAATTACACCTTCCTTTAATAAAGGCTCTGGTGTCATTTCCTTTTTCTTTTTTTTTGTTCTCAGTGGATCGATGTGCCAGAATCACGTGCTGCAGGGAAAATTCCCTGCTGGAACAAAGCACGCTCCAGTGGGGATGAAAATTATGGGGAAAGGGTTTGGAATCAGCCTGGGAGAACAAGAATTCTTTGTGCACTGACTGAACAATGCACCAGGTGAAGGTTTTGGACCAGCAGTAAAAGTTTTGCTGTAGGAAACATCAACTCTGCTCAGCCTGGCCTGGAACATTCCCACAGCCTCTCTGGCACCCTGTGCACGGCCTCACCACCCTCACAGGGAGGAATTTTTTCCTGATATCCCACCCAACCCTGCCCTGTGGCAGTTTGGAGCCATTCCCTGTGTCCTGTCCCTCCAGCCCTTGGAAATCCTTTCTCTCCTTCTTTCCTGCAGCTCCTTCAGGCCCTGGGAGGCCTCAATGGGGCACCCCAAAGCTTCTCCTGGCTGAACAATCCCAACTCTCTCCTTAAACCTTACATTTTTTAGGCTGAAAAGACTGGATTCTCTCAGATTTACTCTGCACACCTTTTCCCAAACCTTTTCCCTTCCATTAGGTGTGAACATCCTTTCCCACCTCCTGGTTTCTGTTATCTCACAGCCCTGGAGTGACCTCACAGATTCCCAGAACCCAAATTCTCCACCTGCTTTCCAAAATTCTAAACTCCAAAGGGTTTTCCAATATCACCCTGTGAATAACCACGTGTGGATTCATTGTTTTGTGCTTTTTGTGGAAGTTAAAGGAAAAAAAACCCAAACCTAAACCTATGACCAGTGTGTTTTCAGTCAACCTAAACATGTGTATAATGGGCAGAAGTCTCTTTTTCATTTCATTAAAAATTTTCCCAAACCTTTTCACACCTAAGAAAGGAACACCACAAAATAAATTATTTCAGGTTAAAAAAAATGAGAGCTGAATCAAATTATTCTTTAAATAAATAAATGAATGAATAAATACAGCATGAACTTCACAGACACATTTTTGCCTGTCATTCAAGCATGAAGGTTCCAGCAGGGCCGGAATGCTCTCACAAAGGATTTCAGAGTTGGAAAACAAAGCCTTTCCCTGAAAACTCACTTCACCTGAAAATTGCTGCCTAAACCTGTTTTATAAAAGGGCTCTTTCTCTTTTTTTGTTTTTGGGGTTTTTTTTCTGTGGAAATGGTGCAGAAACAGAGGAAGTCAGAGCTCCTCGTGACTTCATGGGGGTTTGAGCTCAGCATTCCTCTTCACTTCACACGATGGAGATTCCAACAAGATCTGAACAAAATCCAACCCCACACTTTAGAAAGAAACCCTGTTCCAGCAGGTTTGGCTTTTTCTGTTTCCTCAGTGCTGGTCTAGCACAGAAATTGAAATTCCAGCAATTTCCATTTGGTCTAATTTTGTTTCTGGTTTTAAGCAAGGAAAATATTGATGCACAGCAGTTTGTGCTGCACTGAACTGGAAGATGCATTAAATGCAAGGTGGGGGGGAAGAGGGGGAGGTATGAGAACAGAAGGTAATTTAAAATTAAAACTTCTGTGAAACTAAATTCAGGTCGAGGGTGACATCTAGTGATGCTCAGCACAAATTCTGCCCATTTTTGCAGCACCCTCACTCAGGAAAAAAAATTAAACTTTTGCCATATTTCACCAGATAAGCCATGAAAGAAATATTTTCCCATAAAATGTGAGTTTAAAATTTTTTGGGGTAATAAGAGGTAATTTTTTTAATTAATTCAGTATTTTGAATGCATAATGAGAGGATCCATAAAAGGAAAAAAAAAATAAAGGTAGAAACTTGGAGATAGAGAAATTACGATGCTCATTACAATGAAGGAGTTGGTGCACGAGGCCTGGTTGATGGAAATGCCATTTTTTGGCTTCTTTTCTTATTCTTCACTTTTTTGTACAATATATCTGCAAAGCACAGTGGCAGCTTGATCCATAAATAAAGCAAATCAGTAATTAGCAGTGGAGCTATTAGTAATCCCCTTGATTGACAATGCATGAACGACTCAGCTGCTGAATTTTGAACACCAAAAATGTTTCCAGCAGCTTTCTTTGACAGTGGCTCGCGGCCAGCATCAAGGAAATGTTTCCTAAAATAGCAATTCTTCATCTACCTGAGCAACTTCCTCTGAGCTCCTCACTTTGTGCAACAAACAGCAATGAAGGAAATCATGGAATCACAGGGGGAGAAAAAGAAATTTAAAGCTCATCTCATTCCATCTCCTGCTGTAGGACATGTCCCACTATCCTAGGTTGCTCCAAGCCCTGTCCAGCCTGGCCTTGAACAATTCCAGGAAAAGCCAAAGCACCAATTCATAATTTAATGAATTTTTCTACTGCTTAGAACCCATTTCAGGCAGAAGTCTCACCCTCTGAATCTCCCTGGTGATCTCAGCTTGTTAATTCTGCACCCCAAAGCCAAGAATTTCAACCCACATTGTTCCAGCGTCCAGAGGAAGTGACAGCTCCACAGATCTGCTCCTCTGTGACACAAGGTGGCACCAGAAACTGCCTTAATTTCAGACCATAAAAAGCAAAAACCTCCAAGTTTGTGGGTTTAAATGAGAGGAGTCAGAAAACCTTGGACTCCCCAGTGACTGCGCCCAGGGAATAAATCTGGAATGGTTGGGCATGCTGAAAGATCTGAAACAGCAATGAACTGTGCTCAAAAAGAGAGCAAAAGCAACCCTGAGGGAAGCTGGAGCATCTTCTCAAATCTGGGAAGCAGCAGCACCCTCAATGGGGCACAGAGTCGGATGTTCCATGGCCCAGGGTGGTTTTTCCTCCTGGAATGAGCTCTGTGACCAGGGATGTCCCTTCTCCTGCAACCCCTTTGAAACTTCAATCTTTCATCATTAAAAACTGATATTCTGGTTTGGGCAAACCAAATTTTTAAAATTACAAAATATTAAAAAAGATGACAAGAGATTGCAGCTTCATCCTCACCTCCTCCTTTTTTGTCTGGCTTGAGAGCCTGGGACAGCTCTGGTCTGTCCCTGGCTCTGTTTTCAGTCTTGGGCAGCAGGATGAGAATAAAGGAATTGTTCCTCACACAGCCATGGTGTCCCAGGTCAGCGATGTCCCTGGAGCTCCTCACCCAGCTGTGCCCCTGCATAGGGAATTCTGCTGCTGGCCACACCCAGGAGAGCTGCAAACACAAAGCACTCCCCAAAATGCCCAGAACGACACTGAGGAGGAAAAAAAAATGCACTTTGTAGTTGAGATAAAGGAATGAGGTACCCCGGCTTCGAATCTCAGCTCTGCACTGCACAGTGCTAAAAGCAGTTTTTATATTGAGTTCATTTTATGTTGAGTTCATTTTATGTGGAGTTTATTTTATGTGGAGTTTATTTTGCATTCTGACACTTAATTAGCCAGGGAAGGAGCACTCACCCACGAGGCAGGGGTGAATTCACAGAAGGGACAGATCTCTGGACACGTTGTCAGCACAGAGGCTCTCCAGAGCTTCCACACAAACCTTTCCAGCTGGCATGGCTCAAATAAAGAAAATAAAGAGTTATTACCTCTACATATTGTACCCAGACACATCTATTATGCATATATATAAAAATTATTAATAACTAATAGAAGACAATAATAGAGCACAGATTCAAAGAGGGAACTGAGGAGGAGAGGTTGAAGGTTCACTCTGCCCCTCTGCAGTGGTTTGTGGAGCTGTGACACAAAACCCTCCTGTGAACGAGGGAGCTCCTCAGGTCAGGCTTGATTGCTTGGAGCTCTGGCACCTGCGTCCTCCAAGGTGCTGGCCTGGAAAAGCAAGGCTGCAGAACATTTTGGGAACTTTCCAAGCAGCCACACAAGTGTGAAACGGGCTGCAATTCCATTATTTCTGCCCTCAGAAGTGGTGCAGGATGAGTAACAGATGTAACCTTTTTGTGACAACCTCTTTTCTTGTCAAGACAGTATTCAGAGCAAACAAAACCTCAGCTGCTTCTTTTGTGCCAAACAGGGAAATGTTCTATTCAGAAACACCCACCTATCGATTATTATTAAACTCAAAGTGAGTAAATAGCCTTGTATGCTTCAACTGAAAAGAAATACTAGAATAACCAATTGTCCCTTCTGTTTTCCATAATAAATTCACACAAGGTTACATGAATCATATTGGCTTTCCAAATCTATTTTGCTTTCTAAATCAAGGCAATTCTGTTCCTGATAGAAAATTTTCTGTATTGACACCCCATAATTTGACATTACTCAAAACTCCTGGCTCAGTTTGCAAGCTGCAGAATCTGGAGAAGGGAACCTCTCTAACCCATTTTATTTTTGAGGAGCAACATTTTGGAGGGCAGCAAATTCCTTGTTATCTCCAAGCCATAACAATTAACCAGCCTCTCTCTGTTCTAGAAGTTACCTGCAAAAACAACGCAGATAAAAGCACTGAAGTTGGAATTTTTATAACCACAGGACACCATCTTCCACACACAAAAAGAATGGAGCAGGAAACCCTTGGAGAAGATCAGAAAGTTAGATTAATTGGTAAATAAAATTAAAGGATTGGGTCTGGTTGTGGGGTTTTTTCTGTCCTTGTCTGGAAAGCAGCAACACTGGACTGCAAGTACTGCAACAAACTGAGGAGCTTTGAGCATTAGCAGAACTTGTCCCAGTAAAATTGGAATTTTTCCCAATATCCATCCATCCATAGCACCCGACAGCTCAGTAAAATCATCTTTCAACTTCGTCAGTTTCCAAAATCCTTCAGTTCTCCCTGGTCCAGGCCTGAGGTCGATCAGCAGCAGCAGCCAGGTTTGAAAATCCCAAATTCACCCATCCCTCAGCCCCAGCAGCACTGGACAATGAGATTTATGAATCTTCCAGGGAGATGAGGGAGATATTCCAGGGATATTTGGGGCTGAGGGAGCTGAAGAGCAGAATGCAGCTGGCTCAATCACGGCTGTTTGTCTCACACTCTGTCGATGAGAGAACAAACTGACACTGAGCATTATTAGCCTAAAGCACTTAAAATCCCTTTTACAAAGCACCCGCAGGTGCTGCTGAGTGTTTTGCAATCAGGTCTGCTTTGTCTCCTTTTACCCGGGGGTGAGAAGGAAAATTGCCCAAAGTGTCCCAAAGTTGGGTCTGTTTAAATTAACCTTTTAACTGGCTGAAATTATAGAAATCCTCATCTGAAAGTCTCTCACTGCCAGCAGGATTTCGTGCTCCTTGTGCTCCTGATCACAGTTTGGCAGGCTGCCTCCCCCTCGCAGTGCTGCTGCTTCTGCTCCAGCCAGGGCTGAAGGGAAATTCAGTGGAAAACATCCCAAAGGATGCAAACTCCCCGTGCTTGGTTCAGCAGGGCTCCAGTTCCTTGGGTAAAGTGAGGATTTACTCTTCCAATCTGAAAGCCTCAGCCAGCAGGGCGGTGCAGACAAATTGAACTTCCACTGACCTCAGCTGGTGTCAGATCCATTCCAGCCTCAGACTAGGAAATAATTTTTAGCTATGGGCATGACTGGGAGCTGCAGGAACTACAACTTCTTGGAAGAAACGGAAACTTTTCCATTATTACATCCAATATCTGATATTGCAAGTGATCCTGAAGCCTGTGGCTCTGACAGGACAAAAATTGCTCTTGGAAAGCTGTCCCTCAAGATATGGAGAAAACCACAGCATTTCAGCAGACACAACTTAATCATTGGTGTCTTTACTTTGGTTTCCTCACGTGCCAGGTTCTTGTGAGGCTCCTAATTCCAGGTGGTTCAGAGTTTTATCATCATGAATTAGAAATCATTTTGTAACATTTTATCTATTTTATAATCCTTTTCTATAATCACAGAAAATGTCCCAAAGTGAGTTTCTGCTCTTTATTCTAACGAGCGACTCTCCGTGTTTCAGTGAAAATTGGTGAAGAGGTTTATTTTTTAAATTAAGCCAGTAGTCAGCAGCTCGTATCCTACAAGCTGTGTGCAGAATCAGAAGTTCCATTCTCTTTGTCAAGTATTTTGTCAAGTACTCCATTATCAAAAACTCAAACTCTCCTGAGGCAGCTCTTGAGCACTGAGCAGCTCTGCAGGTCAGCAGAGCGCTGAGCAGCTCCCTGAAGTGCCCAGGTGCTGAATTCCAGTGTTTACAGATATTCCCCACCACAGCCTGACTGCACGCTCCAGAAATGTGCACAGAATTCAAAACCAGCCAAGCTTACTTTGCTAAGAGAAAATATTTTGTCTTTTAAGTCTTTTTTCTATGAAGAATGACACAGAGAAAACATCTTCAAGAGTTTTTTTACTCATTCGCTGGTTTGGCTACTTGAATCTTTAGGACAACAATAATTCCCTGCTGCATGGGAGAAACCATCCGCTTATTATCCTCTAATTTCCTTTAAAATTGCCACTTTTGTCTGGCAGAAACTATTGTTGAAAAAGAGTGAAAATAAAGGAAAGTGGTAGGCATTTATCAGCCATTATCAGCCTAATCTCATGTCGAGAGTTAAACAAGATTTTTCATAAAACATCACAGGGGAATTCTCTTAGAAAACTCCATGATCCACATTTAGCAGTAAATGTTATTTTCTCTTTCCCTTTCCCTGAAGATTAAATAGTTTCACTGATGAAGAAATAACTGAGCAATAACAGCATTAAAAAAAAAAAATAAATCAGCCTTGCTTTAGCTGCTTTGTAAAACATGGCAGAGGTTTTTATCTGGGAAAATTGTTCATTTCTGCTGGTAGCTAAAGCAGCCAAACCTTTACTTTGCCTTCATCACTGCCAATTTTTCATTAACTGTCCCGACATCCTCTTATTTACAGCTTATTTTTCTTAGAAAATGAGTTATTTTAGGAAAGAACTCGAATGAAAGTAATGCAAGAGACATCACAATAAATCTATTTTCCACATTTAACCCATTACATATTTGTGGGCTCGGGGTGGGTTGTCCTGACAATTTTTTCAAGGGCTACTCAGGATTCTTTAAAGCTCCATCTGCTGTGATTGAAGCGCACAAAAGTTTCATTAGAGGTTCTTGGGCTAGATAATAATTCCACATTTGGAAGCCTCAGACAGCAAAGGGCAGCCCTGGCGTGGGCAGATAAGCAGAGCTGATGGCAGGGCTGGATCAGAGGCTGCTGCTGCTGAAGGAAAGGTCTGGCAGTGCAAAACCCTGACAAATCCAGCTTTGAGCTCGGGAATTCTCATCTTTTCTGGCCAGGAAAGGAATGGGAATCTTGCACATCCCTGGCAAGGGCACTGATCAGGAACCCAGAACACAGAACAGCACTGAGGCATTTTCCTCTGAACACGCTCTAAAAGGATAAATATTGCTGATAAATATTGTCAAATCTGGACCTGTGTTAACACCATTTGAATGGGGTTTTAAATAATCATTATCGAAGCAGAGGGGGTGTTTTGCTCAGTAAATGCTGTCCTAGACAGAGCACAGGTTTAACTGCAGCAGCCCACCCAAGTGCTGGAGTTTGCACAAGTTTGGAACTCGAGATGCATCCCAAAGGTTTTTTATTTCTCAGCTAAATGAGACCCTGAAGCCCATCTCCTGAATCCACCTCCAGTAAATCAGTCTGGAGGCTGAAAAGCTCTTCTGCTGTCAGAGTCAGTCTAGGGGTCAAGTACAAGCATAAAAATCACCCCTTGTCTCTATAAACTTCTGGGGGTGTGAAAACTCCTCCTAAGAAACACTCAGAAGAGGGGGATTCTGATGGCCGAGCCCACAGAGATTTCTTTACCACCTGTTTGATCACCATGGCTATGAGCCTGAGTCACGGCAGCTTTTTGAAATTCATATTTCCTCTCCATCTGCAGGGAACAAAACAGGTCAGGGATTTTGGCCTGGAGCTGAAGAATAAAACATGGGAAGGAGAGAGAAGATTCTTGGTGTGGGAAACAGAGAGGGAATGAACAATGGTGCAGGGGGTGTTTTTCCTCCCAAGAATTTATTCTCCCCTGGCCTCTGGCCCCAGTGCTGCAGGATCAAACGTGGCACGAGGGCACAGGTGACAGCTGTGTAGGAACTGCAGGGACAGCAACCAAGGACTGCTCCTGTTCACACACCTGGGGATGGAAAAACAGCAGGTTTGGGGTTTGAGTCTGGGGAGTAAACAAGAACTCAGCTGAAGGGGGACTCTGCTCCATGGGTGTCAAATTGATGCCTTAGGAAGGGTGACCTGA
This sequence comes from Acrocephalus arundinaceus, assembly GCA_021534815.1. Lineage (NCBI taxonomy): Eukaryota > Metazoa > Chordata > Aves > Passeriformes > Sylviidae > Acrocephalus > Acrocephalus arundinaceus. The sequence continues at coordinate 13,003,630 of JAJEOU010002478.1, read as the reverse complement.
AATAGAGGCTGGACAGAACTGGAGAATAAAGTTGGTATTTATTGAGAGATCTCCAGGATCCATGCTGAGCATTACAGGAGCCTGACCAGGGCTGCACTCAGAATGGGCTGAGAATGGTCACAAAATGGTCACAAAATGGTCACAAAATGGCTGACCGGTTATGAGGTCTCACACTTTGATCAGTTTTGGTCCATTTGCACCTTGGGGTTGAATTGTCCAATCCCAGCTCCAGGCTGGGAGCTCCCATCCTTCTTGTTCCTCCCTCCAGCCACCCTTGTTTGTGCTGTTGGGCTGAAAGTTGTCCTTGGTGTGCAGCAGGACAAGGATTTGTTTTGTGTCCCTGCTGTGTGCAGAGAGCTGAGTGACCCTGACTGTGAGCTCAGAGCTGCACCCCTGGGCAGCACAGAACTGAAATACATCAAAGGTAAAATCTAAGGTATCAAAACAAATGAACTCTCACAATGCCTGGAGAGCAGGCTGGGAATGGGAACATGAATCAGGGACTGCAGAGTGAGACAGGAGGTGAGGGGGGCACTTCAGTCACTGGTTTGAGCAGGTGGTGACACTTCCTGGGCATTACCAGGGCTGCGAGGAAACTCTCAGATGTACCCTGAGCTCCTGACTCACCCTGACCCGGTAAGAGGAATGACAGATTTGTCTTTACAAACCAGCGGTAGATAAAACCAGCACTGAGGGATGAGAGAAACAATGGGAAGGATTCCACTGCTGATGAATCCTTTGGAAAACAAGGGCTCACATGTTGCTGTCTTTGTGCAGACACAGCTTCTCCCCTCTCAGCACAGGCTGCAGGGTCAGTGGGAGTTTGCTGTCACACGGGAGGCTCCAGCTCCCTATTTTTAGCACTTAATGGCAAAGCTGATAGAGCCATTAATCCACTTGGGTGCACAACATTCAATTTCCACCTCAAATTGCACCTCAGTGCAAATGGTGGCTTGCCCTGCTGTCACACACCTTCAGAAATTCGTGTGTGAGCATCCTGCCTGCCCCAAACCCTCCCACGGACAGGACACGTCTGCCCGGAGCAGGCAGAAAGTTTCACCGGGTGAAAATCTCATTTTCCAGAAGCGATTTTACGGCTAATCCATCCTGCTCGGTATCTGCAGAGGGCGCCAGACAGTTTGGGATGTGCCGGGATGCCGCTCCAGGTGCTCCAGCTGTCACTCACACAGGTGCTCGCTCTCCAATGGCCAACGCTCCGCTCGCAGGGTGAAGTAGGAGTTGGTTTTTTCTTTCTTGCGTGTATAAAATCCCTTAGTTCTCATCTCCTTTCTTCCCGCTGAAACAGCAACAGATGCTGGGCTGAGCTGCAGCATGCTGGCAGCCGAGCTGCCCCGGCAGACGGGAAAACTCCCTGCTGTTCATCGCCAGGAGAGCTGAGCCCAGCGATGTCCTGCTGCCGATCCTCCCCTGCAGAGAAAACTGTCGGCTGCCCACAGGCTTTGGAGCTCGCTTTCTTCTAAAGGAAAGAGCAGCCTGGCATAAAATCCACTGTAAATGCAGATTGTTTGATGTTTGCACTCGTGAAATTGACTCAAGTCCTGCTTGGTTCCACCCCGTAAGCACAGCAGCAGCTTGGAAGGACTTGTTTTCCTTTTTTGTTTTTTTTCCCTCTTTTTAAGCTGTGCTCTCTCAGGTCCACAATCAGTGGTGAGCTCAGCTCCCTTGCTGACAATGAACACCAGCCACTTTGCATTCTCATTCCAGCCCGTGCTGCTCAACGCCACCGAAGGCTTCAACGACTCCGTCCCCAACAACAGGAGCAGTGACGGATTTTGCGAGCAGGTCTTCATCAAAGCCGAGGTCTTCTTGACCCTGGGGATCATCAGCCTGCTGGAGAACATCCTCGTCATCCTGGCAGTGCTGAAGAACGGGAACCTGCACTCTCCCATGTACTTTTTCCTCTGCAGCCTGGCTGTGGCAGATATGTTGGTGAGCATGTCCAACGCCCTGGAGACCGTCATGATCGCCATCCTCAGCAACGGCTACCTGATCATCGACGACCACTTCATCCAGCACATGGACAACATTTTCGACTCCATGATTTGCATTTCCCTGGTAGCCTCCATCTGCAACCTCTTGGTCATAGCCATCGACAGGTACATCACTATTTTCTATGCCCTCCGCTACCACAGCATCATGACGGTGAAGAAAGCGCTGACGCTCATCGTGCTCATTTGGGTGGCTTGCATCATCTGCGGCATCATTTTCATCGCCTACTCGGAGAGCAAAACCGTCATCGTGTGCCTCATCACCATGTTCTTCACCATGCTGCTGCTCATGGCCTCGCTGTACGTGCACATGTTCCTCTTCGCCCGCCTGCACGTCAAGCGCATCGCGGCGCTGCCCGTCGAGGGCGTGCCCCCGCAGCGCACCTGCATGAAGGGCGCCGTCACCATCACCATCCTCCTGGGGGTCTTCATCGTCTGCTGGGCGCCTTTCTTCCTCCACCTCATCCTCATCATCTCCTGCCCCATGAACCCCTACTGCATCTGCTACACCGCGCACTTCAACACCTACCTGGTGCTGATCATGTGCAACTCGGTCATCGACCCGCTCATTTACGCCTTCAGGAGCCTGGAGATGAGGAAGACTTTCAAAGAGATCGTGTGTTGCTGCTATGACATGAGTGTGGGACAGTGCATGCTGTGAGACGCCTGGCTTTGGGTGGAAAAAAACATGCCATGGGGGTAATAAATATAAATATATTTATGTATGTATTGAGATGCAGAGCAGCTCACTTTAAACGCAGTGCCTGAAGGAAGGGTGCAGGGAAGACAAAAAGCCTCCTACGTGATGCCTTGTTTCCTACTTTTTAGAGTGAAAACTGGTTTCAACTGAATTATGTGAAATTTTTTAAATAGCTATAATGGAAGGAAATCCAGAGTGGCTTACAAAGCAGCTTCAAAAACTTACAGGGAAAAATGAATCCTGAAAGGGAATGCCACCTGCTAGAGACTGAGATAAAATTCCCTCTAGCATTCGTTTGTGCCTGTTGCTTTATCTCTGTGCCACTGCCAACAAGTCGGTGTTTTCTGAAAGGTTTCATTAGTAACCTCTGTGGAAAGCTAATTTCCCAAACACCAACAGGTAACAGCATTGTTCCACACCCATGCCTCCACCTTTTAATGAAAGAATAGATTGACATTGCTGCTGCTTGTCATAAAAGCAGCCTGAGTACAAATTTTCAGAGGGTGAAAGCAAACATTTCTCTTGCACTGAAATCAGTTATCACTACAGTATCAGTGACAGTGTGGCTTCAACAGCTGCCTGAAAGGATTGACTCATGTGAAGGCTTTTGTGTTATTTATTGTGATATAAGAGTATTATATCCTTGAATTTTTAATTATTTTTTTAAAGCTGGAATGCCCTGATCAATGTAGTAATTGCTATATTTGTAAAAACTCATAGAAGTCTTCTTTTGATAAATCCTCATTAGTGAGATCCATGGATCTGAACATCAGAAAGAGCTAAAATGCAAAACACTTTGGATGCAGCTTTGTGTAAAAGCTGCAGGGAATCCCTAGAAATATCCACCTGTAAGTGCAGCAGCTGGAAGGAATCAGATGTGTGTGGCAGAGAGGAGTTTATCCATTGGAAATAAAAGTCCTGGGGCAGTCTCTCCTCACTTCAGCCTTTCCCTGGGAGCAGGAGAGCACCAGTGCTGTGTGCCTCCCTTCCCCAACCCCGTGTGTGCAAGGGCTGTGCAAAGCAAACCCTGCAGCTGCAGCAGCTCAGCTTTGCCTCTGCTTTGTGCAAGAACAAACCTGCAGGGCTCAGACAGCACCTTGGCCCCGAGCAAGGGCTGCTGCAGCGTGTGCAGGACACGGGCACGGGCAGTGGCACCAGCAGTGCCAGGCTGAGAACACCCTGAGCCACCCCAAAGGCTCCTCAGCACCTTTGTGGTGCCTTGCTTTCAGGAGGGGCAGGATCCCCAAACTCTCAGAGTTGTCTGATGCTTTCAAACATCTCAAAGATCTCATTTGACTTAAAACTCTCTGTTTTATTTTCCCCCACCTTCCTATTTTGGGTGGAGTTGCTGGGTTGATGTAATTATTGTTTGTTTTCTGGGACTCCCCTCTGCCAGGTGAGAAAGTGTTCATGCACCCAGAGCTTGCCCAGCTCCTGTGTCCCCAGTTCTGCCCCACGCTGGTGCTGGTGTTTCAGTGCCAGCCCTGCTGCCCGTGGGGAGTCACATTTCACACCCTGCCCTGTGTTTGATGCTCCCCATCCCGCAGGGAACAGCCCCATTTCCCAATCTCATGGGCTGTATCATTTTCCTGGGGCCAAGGATCACCTCTCCCCGTGCTGCAGCCACGCTCTGCCCCACCACACACCAACCTCACACTCCCTATTTCTCCTGCCCTCTGATCACACCCAAAATTCCCTAATTGAGCTCTCACTTCCTCCCAGAATCACATTCTCCAAACTTCCCCCTTTCCAACTCTCCCTCTGTCCCAACACTTACCTAATCCTATAACCCTTAACTTTAGGAAGGGTTATAGGATTATTTAGAAACCCTAATTTTTTTAAGAAAAGAAAGCAGAACCAAGGTCACTGTGGAGCAGAACAGGCACAAATGAAAATTCTCCCCGTTTCAAGAACAGACCAAAGAAAAATCCCACCGACCTGTAAGCCAAATGCTTTCAGCTTTTTCTGTGTGTCACAACCCCCAGCTCAGCTGTGCTCTGTTCGCCCAGCCTGTCCCACTTTGCAGCAGCTGATGTGGCACACGGAGAGGAAATCAGCACGGGGAGCCACAGAACTCTGGGGGTGTGCAAGGACTGTGCCTGCCTGTTGTAAAAAGTCTCTGCTTTGTTTCAGTGTTGTGTATCTCTACACTCTGGAGCATGGTTTGCCACCATATTCTGCCTCAGGTTATTGTGTATTTAGCTCTTGTTGCACCTGATGTCCTACTGGTTTCTCTGATGCCTATTTTTTCTCTTTTAAAAGCAATTTCAACGGGATTGATTCATACAGTGCTTTGCCTTTAAGCAAAACATACCCTGCTGAATAAAATCTGGAGAGATCACTGAGAGTCACGTTTGCTTCTGTCAGAGCACCACATCACACCAAACCAGTCTGGGGGCTCACAAAACCAGAAATAGAGTCCAACTCTGGGAAAAAGCCTCTTAATTCAGAGAATCATGGAGTGGTTTGGGTTGGAAGGGACCTTCATCCACCCCTGCCATGGGAGGGGACACCTCCCACCACCCCAGGTTGTTCTGGCCAGGAACTCTGTGCTCTGCCCACAGAGCTCCACAAAAAGGAGGGAAAAAATCCAGATTTTCAGTCCCATGTGCAAACACAACAGAATCCATAAAATCCCCCACAGATCTCTCAGCCCTCCTGGCATCAGGCTCCCCACAGGTTACCCAGGAGGTGGGGCTGGGTTTGTTCAGCCCCGGGTTTGCATCTCAGCTCTCAGCCCTGCTCTGGGATTTGGTGTGGATCCTGCAGGAACACAACGAGCCTGTCCCTGATGGGAGGGGAGAGAGGGAACGTCCGTGGGACTGAACCCACAACAGGAGCCAGCGAGAGAATAACCACAGCTACAGCCCCAGGGGGAAAGGAGAGGGAAAGGGGGAAAGGGGAAGGGAAGAAGGGAAGGGAAAAGGGGAAGGGAAAAGGGAAAGCAAAAAGGGGAAGGGAAAGGAAACAAGAAAAAAACAGGAAAGGAAAGGGAAATGGAAGGGAATTGTAAGGGGAAAGGAGGGGGAAGGGATGGGAAAGGAAGGGAAATTGAAGGGAAATGGAAGGGGAATGGAATGAGAAAGGAAGGGAAAAGGAAATGAAGGGAAATAGAAGGGGAAAGGAAGGGGAAGGAAAGGAAATGGAAGGGGAAAGGAAAGAGGAAAGGAAGGGGAAATGGAAGGGGAAAAGAAGGGGAAAGGAAATGGGAAAGGAAGGGGAAAGGAAAGGGAAGGAAATGAGAAGGGAAGAGGAAAGGAAAAGGAAAAGAAGGGAAGAACAGGGCTGCACTACAACC